>JAVQJG010198382.1:0-12341 GCA_036024015.1 Craterocephalus amniculus | reverse complement strand
TTAATGCAATTAAATTACTTTTCAAGGATACTGCAAAAAGGCCAGCGATCTGTCTCAGTACATTCATATAACTCTTTCATTTTTCATTCTTTTTCTGTTCCGCTTGTCTAATAACGAATGATTTATTCACAGTAGTGAGACATCTGTAGTTTCTTTGATAAAAAAAAAAAAGTTTAATCTGTGTGAAAGACTGCTTTACATGTTTGCTGCATTTATTTTTTGAGCTATTTTTAGACTTACATTATGGAATATGTGCGGTAAAGTCCATCTTTAACCAGCGTTGTCTTTTCAAACATGCTCGTTCCTTGCAGACTCATCCTCCAGGTCAGCACAGCCTCCCTTCCACTCTGTCCGCAACGTTTTCTTTATGCGTTCAACCCGTTCAGCCAGAGCAACACGCCGCAACATCTCAGCTTTTATGACGCTACATGTCCGCTACAGCTCGGTCAGAGAGCGGGACGTTTATAAAAATGTGAAACGGTATAAACGGCGAGGTCCGCACCACGACTGCTTTCCAGAGCAAGTCTGAACGGTGCTTACTATGTGATGGGCGGATGATAAAGTTTTTGTTTTTCTATTTAATTTACACAGCATCACTAGCAACAGTGTCACAGTGCAGCTGTAACAGGAGAAGTTTCACAATGAGAGTGACGTCATTGATCGGATCGGTGGATGAAGACTTTAGGGCCGATCAGAAAAAATGAAAAATATGTCAAATATCGGCCGATCCGATCAAGCCGATCCGATCGGTGGAAAGCCTATTTCTCATCAACGATCTATTGATAATCGATTCATCGTTTGCACCCCGAACAGCAACGGATTCACTCCTCACCTCTCCGGAGAAGCTGTACTTCCCCTTCAGGATCTGCCGGTACAGCCTCATGCGGTTGTCGTCCTCGAAGGGCATGGTTCCACTCAGCAGGATGTAGGAGATCACGCCCAGCGCCCACATGTCCACCGCGTTGGTGTAGGGCTTCCTCACCAGGATCTCAGGGGCGATGTACTCCGGCGTGCCGCAGGTGGTCTTCATCAGACACTCGTCTCCTTTCTTCCTGCTGCTGGCCAGGCCGAAGTCGGTGATGATGATCTTGGAATCGGCCCCAGGGTGGTAGTACAGCAGGTTCTCCGGCTTCAGGTCCCGGTGAGTGATCCCCAGAGCATGGAGGTACTTGACGCCGTCCAGCACCATCTGCAGCACCCGCGTGGCGTCGCGCTCCGTGAAGGAGCCGCGGGCGATGATCCGGTCGAAGAGCTCCCCTCCGGTGGCCAGCTCCATCACCATGTAGACGCGCTCCGCCGTCTCAAACACCTCCATCAGCTGGATGATGTTGGTGTGGCGCACGCGCCGCAGGACGCACAGCTCCGACTCGCACACCTCCCTCCCCTCCCGGTAGCGGGTCTCTATCATCTTGATGGCGTACGGCTGCCGGGTGCTCTTGTGCTCCACTCGGACAACGCGGCTGAAGCTCCCGCGGCCGATCAGAGCTTTGATGTCGTACTTAGCGGTGACCCGCGGGTCGAACTTGGCTCGATACTTCGCCACCTTCTTCCGCTGCGGGTCCGACAGCTCCGATGGATCCTTCGGGGGTTGAGCGGAAGCGGTGGGAGTGGCAGCTTGCGCCTGGGCTTGGAACGGCGAGGTGAAGTCGGGCTTTTCACCGGCCACCCCGCCCACCTTGCTCCTGGTGCCATCCCCTCCTATGAAGTGCCTGTAGATATCGGTCTGAGGAGGTTTGGGAGGATCCACCTGGAAAAAGCAGCATCAGAATTCATTAAAGATGCAAAAAACTTCACAAGAACATTTAGAACAAAAGGAAAGATCACTTAAGATAATGTCTACATTTGCTGAAACAATTCATGTTTAAAGTTATCGCCTCTAAAAACTTTTGTTTAGCATGAATAGATTTAAATATCTGCTCGAATAAATGACATACTCATCAAGAAGATGTTAAAAAAGAAGCAAAAACATCGTCTCAGATCCAGAGAGGTGGGTACGAGTTACATTTACGAGACTATCTTTTTAAAAAAAAGAACTTCAAACAATTGTTTAACTGGATCAAACGTTTTGCTTTCATTTGAGGGAAGCAAGCTTACACTGGGCAACACTCCACTCGTTACTTTTTTCTATTTCCCCCCCACTGTTTATACAATTAGATATGTTTTATTTTGGCACAAGAGATGCTGCAAGTTGATCTCCCGCATTTCTGTTCCACCAATCAGACGTAGCCACATGATTAGCGGCGCAAACATAACATAGCATAGAAAAAAAATCAGTGGAATCCGTGTCTAATGTTAAAAATTCACCTCACATACAAACTATGTTTCATTTACATGCAGTGGCTTCTAAACCATTGTTCCCAACCAGGGGTCCCCCAAAGAGGACAGGGGGTCCCGGAAGCTTTGACTGTTCAGGGCCAGCATGACTGAAATGAAGGCCATGTACACACAGAGACCAGTTGAGTTGTAAATTTTTTTTATCATTTGGGTGTTTCACTCACATGGAAGCAGAGCTTTGGAGCTCAGAAACACAAACTGTGCACAGATTTATTAATGAGGGATGTCTGAGAAATGTCAGTGCATTGATTTGTCCTTATTTTGGAAAAAGAAGGAAGGCTTTATGTTGATGACTAGCGTAACTTTAGTTTTATCAAAGGAGTCAGCCAGAATTATTTATGCCGAGTAGTTAGTGAAGCATAATCTTCTTTCTACGAAAATGCTATTTTAAGAAAAAATGCAAATCACATTCCTTAATAAAAGATTAATTATTAGGTAGCAACACATTCACAAATAGAACAATGCAAATAAATTAATATTATTATTATTATTGTTGTTGCTATTAGTCCTAGTAGTAGTATTAGTAAATATATTTTGGTATTATAAATTAATTACTATGTATATCAGAGGACAGCTTGTCATGTTCCCACATGTGCGTCAAGGACTTCTGCCATTAAGTGGGTCCGCAGGCTGACGGGTAATTACAGGCTCAAAACGATTGCAATTAATTTATTTTAATCAAGTAATTTCTTATCGACCATTAATTGTTTGCATCCCTAGGCTGGGGGGATGGGGTGGGGGTGGGGGGGTTAGTGTAGTTCCTGGTTTAATTAAACCAATATTTCAGTTATAAAACTCAACATGTAATAGAGCCGGGCCATTTCACTTTAATTAGGATTCTTTGATAGTTAACATTTTTGTGATAATGCTTTGACCCTATACCAGGGGGGCTCAAGTTAGGTCCTCGAGAGCTACTATCCTGCAGCTTTTAGATACAGCCCTTCTCTTAACACACCTGAATCAAATGAGCGGCTCGTTACCAGGCCTCTGCAGAGCTGAATGGGAATTGTCATTCATTCAGAAAGAAGGGAATTAATGTTTGTGATTCAGGTGTGCTGGAGAAGGGTCGCATCTAAAAGTTGCAGGATGGCTATACCATGTAATAAAACTGAATCAGGAGCCATATTTCCCAAAAAGACTACAAATCGCATGCGAGTCAGTTTTTAAGATGGATTCAGAGGAATACATTTGTACCAGCTGATCATGAAGCATTTGAATTTAGATAACGTATTTATTTTTGGAACATTTTATCTATCGTTTTATTTCTTATTCTTGTCCGTTTAAATCATTTCTAGATGATCATAAATTTCTAAATGATCATAAATCATAAAAAATAAATAATCTTATAATCGATCTACTCTCAGTACTTTAGTATTTTCAAATCTTCTGGAGAACTACATTTTACTGTACTTGAGTACCAACTCTTCCCACCTCTGGCCAAATCCTATTTTAAGTCGATTCAGCACCTAATCCATCAAAGAGCCTTAACTCCAAACTGCACAACCTCAGGATCCTCATGCTAAATAACTGGACTCAACGCCTTGAGATTACTTTTGGTGTGAATCAACAGGAGCAAACTAAAGTAAATTAAAGAACAATAAGCTGTGAAATGTTTGCCACTGGGACCAGCATCTTTGGATCCAGCTTTCTGGATCCAGTCCTTCAGGTCTAGTATATTACTTTAGAGTGGTTTTGGGTTTGAATCTGAGGTTTTGGACCCACAAAGAGCTCTGCTTGGGGATAGAATTATGATGATCCTGGTCTGAAAACAGAATATCGCCTTTCACGTTATGATTTATTTTCATTTCATTTATATGCTGATGTTACACAAACAGCCTTGCATCAGTTTCTGTAACTTAAAACAGTGTCCATTACCTTTTTGACGAGGTCCAACTGAACGTCCTCCGGAGGCTCAGGGAGGACCTTACTGTTCCGGCACCCCATCACATCACCTGGGGCACCTGCCCAGCCAGCCACACAGGCCACCAGGGGCCCTGCCTCATTACAGCCACAGCTGATCCGACACACTCAGGACACGCAACATCCAGGCTGGAGCCACACTCAGACAGGCGCTGGTCAATCCAGCCGATCACACCCATCCAAGTCCCAGTGAGCTGGCAGAGGCAGCCACGATAAGTCCAGAAAAAGCCTCTCACGAGTTCACAAATCCATTTTGTACGCTGCGTTCCCCCCAAAGCCTGCAGCAAGAACTTGTTGTCTGTTGTATTCTGACTGGGTGGTCACCTGTCTTGTAAGATGTACCTCAAGCCCCTCGAGGAACCAGCAAGAGCCTCATCTCACAAAACTTCAATTCCAAATAGATGTGTTTAACGCAAAATTTTGTTAATCAAGGTGGAAGGGACATCAAGCGTCTCAAAACCAGTTTAAATAGGGGTGGGGTTCCTCCAGAAGAAATGCAGTTATCCTCCTGAATCATGCGGAACTTCCATGGAAAACAAGTTCATTAATTATTCTTTGATCCATTAGCAAAGCTGCAACGTCAGCAGCCACAGATAAAGCTGGAGAATCGCAGGCTGGAGGGGAGAAAAGCTGCAAAATGAAGGAGGAATTTAATTTTAGAAACTATGACATGTGAGTAGCAGCTCATCACTTACAGGCGGCAGATCTGATCAAAGTTATTCTGCCAGTATCTTAATGTTTAGCTCCGATTTCACTCCGGGATAAATAAAGTCTTATTTCATTTCATATATATGGGCAAAGACAACATAAAAGTGTAAAATTACTGCATTGTCACACGAGTCTTTTATTTCACAGTTGAAAATCTACAATAAAAAAAACATTCAAGGATGTCTTACAACTGAAAATTTGTACAAAACGTTCAGAAAACCCATTTTAAACAAATAAAAATATTATAAATAAACTAGACAGTTTTTTGATAAACTTATAAGCAGCGAAATTAAAGCAGTTTGGCATGTTTTTGTTTCTTCTTTAGCCCAGGCCTTACTCATGTTCAAGTTTTTCCCGCAGCAGAAACTTTCACACGAGTTGTCTGCATTCAAGCCAACATCTGGACAAACTTTCACTACTTCCAAACTTCAAGTTTGTCATCAAAAAGTGTAGAAAAGTGACTTCAAATCTCACCTGCTTACTTGCCCGAGACAGCAAAGAGTCTAAACACGCTAACTAGCCAGCTAGCAACAGGGCAGGACTCACAACTTCTGCCAAATCCAGCCTCCTCACCCCACTCTCACTCAGCTGGGCTCTCCATTTTCACCCCGGAGTTTCCCGACTTTCCTCCCGCGAACAAACAAGTCAAACCCGTCACGGAGCTTCGCGGCAACATTTCGTGTCGTTTCCGGAGTTTAGGAGTTTTCTGGAAGATGTCTCAGAGTGTGAACGGAGGATACAAAATCACGCAAAGTGACCCCGTCGGCCGCTTTTCTGGACGGTGTTTTTCATCCAGGAGGAGGATCAGCTTCCCACAGGAGGGACGTGGAAAGAAACAGGGAGACGCAGAGCTTCCGGTCGGCCCCTTCAAAATAAACCGGACTGCTCAG
Source organism: Craterocephalus amniculus (assembly GCA_036024015.1). NCBI lineage: Eukaryota > Metazoa > Chordata > Actinopteri > Atheriniformes > Atherinidae > Craterocephalus > Craterocephalus amniculus. The sequence goes on along the minus strand of JAVQJG010198382.1, from coordinate 6,489 downwards.
TTTTGTGAAACACCTTTAATTAATTTATTCAGTTTTTTTGGAATTATTCTCCAAAAGGCAAAGATTTTTGGTTTGACTGATTATTATTAAAATGGCCAAATTTGCAACTGCCAATAGCGGATGATATTTGAAGAGATATTTTAGCCATCTCATCAATTAATCAGACCCCTCTTTTATGGAATCAGCTCCCAGTTTTCGTCCTCTCTACCTTTAAGATCAGGCATAAACATTCCTTTTAAATAAATCTTAGAGTTAGGAGTGGTTAGTTATCTCTAAGGTAAACTGGTGCTTGAACTGCTGAGGGATGCATCAGAATGCACTGATTCCTTCTTTTTAATCTCTTTTCTCCTTATTTTCCATGTATAAATATATTTCATTACTGGCACCATTAATATATGATTCCTTTTCTCTCTCAACAGGCTTCCCTGGATAAAAGCTGTGATGTTTGTCGACCTCTCTTTCTGTCCTCTCCACCCCAACAGGTCAGGTTCTGCCAGAGGTTTTTCTTTCCTGTTAAAAGGGAGTTTTTTCTTACGACTGTCCCCCCTAACATGTGAACGGGGTGTGAATTGGATCCAAGTCTTGGTTTGATGTAATCTGTTAAGATTTTTTATTTAATGTTATGATAACATTCACATGTTTTGAATTCATTTGTATGAATGCTGATTGGGTGACAATGAACTGGCTTTAATTTATTGTAAAGTTCCCTCGAATAGGAATATACTAGGAAGCAAGCTTTAAGTAGGAGTCCACTGAAGGCGACACAATGCATCAAGGGGTTAAAAGCTTCCCATAACCAAATTCATGAGAAAAATTATAACAGTAAATAGTAACACATCAAATTCCACACAAGATTAAGATTGTCAAGATAGAAAGAGAACTCACAATTAATGAGATTTTTTTAAAGTCATATCACAAGTTTTATCTGTGTTTCTTCAGAATTATTGGTCATTCAAGTTAGCAAAGTTGTGGTTTTGTGAGTCATACCTGTTTACATTTTCTGACTCAAAATGTAAACTGTTTGGACAGATGAATGTAATCATCTCAGCAGGCATTTGGCAAGATGATGTGTAGAAATGCTGCATTCTAATCAATAACATGGTTGTGTGAATGCAGAACAACATATACAAATGTATTACATGCAACTTCAATTTGTCTTTGGTTTCTCAGGGAACACAAAATATTTATTCGAAATTGATTGACTATTCTTACAATGGCGCCTGGGAGAGTAGACAGACCCCCGAGGTAACCCTTCTGGTCCCACCCTTGAAAACAAAGCCATAAAACATTTGTACATATACAGTTAACAGTTTTTGGGATATGCAATGAACATGTTTTACCACAAAAAATGAAAAAGAAAGATCACAGTTGGCTCTTAAAACTATTGAATGGCCATAAAGACAAACAATAATCACAGCCAACCAACACATTTGAGTACTTGAAACATTAAAAAGACTTTCTTCTCTTTTGTCATATGAAAACATAAGGAAAACAATACAAGTAAATCATATTTCACTGTTGAAGTGTTAGAAAGCCGCCCGACTCACACTGCACCCGACCCCTACGGCCCCTCCCATGGGTGGTGGGTCCACAGGAGGGGGGACTGTTCGGGCTGAGCCCGACCGGGCCCCATGGGCAAAGGCCGGGCCACCAGGCGCTCGCCTCCGTGCCCCACCCTCGGGCCTGGCTCCATGAGGGGGCCCCGGTGACCCGCGTCCGGGCAAGGGAAACCGTGGTCCATTTATGTTGTTCATCATAGGGGTAATGATTGAAAGTATGAGGGGGGATATTTCAAGTACTTAAGATTGTGTAAATACAAGATAACACAATCAGTGTGAAACACAGTAAAGTTTGACACAATTCAAGGCAGAATATAAGCGTGTTTTTAAAGGTGCCTCAGTGTGGACTTTCATGATTGACAGTTTTTCTTACTCTAACTGACAGTATGAATTGTCCTGATGCATTGAGACCAAACCAACACATCTGGCACTCTCACCAGAACAAACTAGGCAGTTTTTCTTCTTTTATGTGACACAGCTCCTTTTCTCTTACCTACTAACAACTGAGTATTGATAACAACAAATAATTAAATATGTTTATAAATAAATAAATCAACCTACTATTGGTTTCATTGATGTTTTTTTTGTAGTTTTTTTGTTTTGTTTAGTTTTTTTACCTGAAGAAAGGTTTTTTTTTCTTTTGCCGGGTGAAAATAGAGCTTTGCAGAACTGTCAGCAGCATCTGGGAAAATCAAATCTGAGGGAAAAACAAAAGTCAAGCTCCTGTGAGAAAGAGGCAATAAAAAGGCTTTTGACAGCAAACATAAAATGCCTGTTTGCCTCTCCTGTTCAGCCTCAGTGAAAGAGAGAAATGTCCCCCTTCACACAACATTGGGAATTTGACTGCTTAAAACAGTTTTTCACCAGAAGTGCTTATCTATATGGCCCCCATCCTTATCTTTGTATTGAAAAGCAAACAAAGAAATGGAAGCACTCTGAAGTTATTAATGGGATGAAGCAGCTTTTTTCCCAACAGAGAAAATAGGAAAATTGATTTACTAGTGGGAAGAGGAGGCTTACATTCTGCTGATCTGGTTTCCAAAGTTGTCAAGATTTACGTTTCAGATTTCTGTAAGCTTTTGTGTTTTTGGTAACAAATACACATTCAAACAAAATGTGAAAGCTTTGGATTTAGATTTTATTCGTATCCTTTATAGGTTGAATAGCGATATAATGCCAAAAACTTATTCCACATCCCCCTCTGCTGTCAGAAACCAGCAACTCCATTTACAAGGAGCTGTTAGGAGAGCAGGTTTGAGAATTTGTGGTTATAAAATAAATATTGGACTGAAGATGAGATACAGGGCAAGTTTGTTTCATTTTTCTGGATTGGAAGTTTCCAAAGTGTAACAGGTCGACACAGATGCAACTGTTGAGTAAATATAGTTTGTGAGACACATCAAGCTGTGAAATTTCACCAATCATCATCACTGTAATCCTCTTCTCTCAACAAATATCTGGCTTTATTCACTTCTCGCTTTTTTTTTTTTTTTTGTCTTATTCATTTTAAATGCGGTGCAGGCACATACAAAGCTGTCAGCTGCAGTTCAGGGAGATTTTCCTGAATGATACAGGCTTAGATTTTTCTTTTTTTACTTTTATTTTTAGCAAAAGCTGATTTGATCTGTTGTTTGTTGCTGCCCTTTGTTGTCTGAGCTTACCATAATTCAAGTTTATTCCCATTAGCAACAGCCATCAATCTAGTGCAGATTTTTTATGTATAGAATAAATATGTAGAATAAATAAAATAAAGCTGCTAAAGTTTTGTATAAATGTGCAGAAAACAGAATCTAAGTTAAACCAGAAATCTGAGAAAAAAGAAGTTTGAAATTTCTTTGCTTTAACAATCACGTTGGACTTGGACATGGTACTTCTCCAAATCCCAAATGTTTATTTGTGAATATCTTTAAAAAGCAAACAAAAATATATTTTTGAGGCCTGTTCTCTTCAATTACCTGGTCTTTTCTGTCCTCTGGTGTTGAATTAAAGTAATTGCGTCTATTTGTAATGACTGGCCTCAACAGGTTTAACTAGCTGTAATGTAGAAAGATAAGAATAATTATTTATGGTTATTTTTTTTATTTCATTTTAAATGGGAAGTCATGCATAAAATACATTTACATTATAGACTTTCTGAGAGATGGCCAGAGTGGTAAGCTGATAAGACTTCAATGTTTCCCCCACCATTATATCAGCACATTTCCACCAGAGGACGGAGAGTACACTTTGGAAGTAAGAAAAAACGTCATATCTGTCGCATGAACGCCCACAGCTAAACAAGCAAAAGCTGCTTGTCCATTAGTCATGAAATCTATTATACACTGTTTTTCATAGGCTTTATGTCAATATGTGATGTGAGGATATTCCTTGTTTTTAATGTTTTTTCTTTTATTATCCAGTGACATCCATGGAAATAATCTATGCTGGTCATCTGCTATTGTAGACATTTCAAAGTGGAACTTTGTTTTTGTCTCGTGTTTATTCTGCTCAGCATCCCCATCAGTTATGGAAAATTATTTCAGGAGGAGGCTTGACGCTGCAAAGTTTAACTTCACAGCATGTGCCTGTCGAATTATGTCAGAATCATTTATGTCATTGTCACGTGATACACTAACACTGTAATGCTGGAATAAAAGCCAACGCCGACCTGTTAAAGCTATAGAGTTCTTTGTGAATACTTGACTCAGCAGAATCTATCTTGCATCCTATTGTATTATGAGCTCTCATCAGCCAGTCTTACGTCATGTTTAGTCTCTTTCTTTTTCTCTCGTCCACTGGGAATGTCTTGTTGTGTTTGAATTTTGAATTTGAATTTATTAGGAGGATAATCTCTTGAGATTGTACATCTCATTTTCGAGGGGGTCCTTTGCTAAATCAACTACAGTGTGTGTTCAAAATGGCCCGTGTGTTAATTTCCATTTGCTAGAGCCCTCCAGAGACCTAAAAACCTTGCTGGCCCAACCTTACGTGTTATTAAGCTTGTGATATTAAATCACTATTACATTGGATGGACAATGACCCACTAACTAATCATGAAGCCTGGACATGCAGAAAAAAAGTCGAGCATTCAGCAAGGCCTATATTCAGGCCCAAGGGGCAACCTCCGGTGGTGAAAGGTCAAGTCTATGCACAAGTGCCGAAAATTGCAGCTACCCTCTATCCACTTGGGGCTGGCTTCCAAAGGGAGTCAATCTCAATAGACTTCAAGGTTAAAAAAGCCAACTTCACAGCAGAAATAAACAAGTCAGGTTTAGCTTTGTGACAGCTATGGGGGGAAGTGAATTTCTTTTATAACTCATTAATTTAGATGGAATTTAATCTTGGAATTCTTCATTATTAGGGTCTGTCCTTTTGACTGACAGGCGGTAGATATCCGGCAGCAAGGAGACCGAGAGTAGCACAACCACGGCTTTAGCTTTAGCCTGCTTCCCTCCGTTAGCTGGTGAAATCCTGTTAGCTCTCTGTTACCTCGGTTAGCTTTTAGTTACAGGCAGCTCAGAGTTTGGTGGGTGTCACTCATCTTTTCCCAAAGATTTAAATTCACATTTTCTAAGACACTTCTAACTTCAGCATTTGGTACAGAAACACTTTGCTCAGTTTCCACATCTCTCAAACATCAATCAAATTGGCTATGTTTAATGTTAAAGGGAACCTTTCCACAGTTAGAAGCTTTTTTGACTTTATCCCACATCTCTTTTGAATGTTAGGAGGCTCTTAGAAACAGATCTGGGGCCACCTATGACAGATGTCCAGTGGGATGGGGCACTGAACGTAGTACACTCATCATTCCTCTGTGTTAGACACAATCTGATACAGCTCCAGCTTGTCCTGAGAGCACAGTGTTCCTATCCCCCTCCCTTCCTCCATGTAATAGCCAACCTGCAGACTAAGTACTTTGGGTCAACATTGTCCAGGCATATTCTGAGTTGTTTAACACAAATATTTTACCTGACCTAAGGTGTGCTCTCTTCAGACTCTTTCCTGATTTCTGCCCCCCCAGTAGAACTATTGCAGTGGTCATAGCTTTTACCTCGTCTCATAGTACGTGTCTCATTCTGCTTGGATGGTAAGACCTGAACCCCTCCCCACCTTTTTTTTTTTTCAATAATCGATTAGAGATATAATGTATGTTGTAGGGTATTAAAGGACTGCTTATAGATTCTAAAAATTGCCATTTTCCATTTTTCAATATTGTCCTGTGCTGAGCTTGGGGATAAATGAAGAATCAGGTGGTGAGGTTGGGGCTTTACTCTTTGTAAGATAATCCCAGGATTAAGACTTTTGGTCCACTGACTATTTTTACTTGTGGCCTTACTGATCTAAAGTTCTAAGCCTGGTATTGAATTTACATTTATTTATATATTAATTTTCTCCTGATTTCTTCATGTTTCTTTGCTTAAAAAGGTCTGTACTCAGGTTACCAAGTTGAAAATGCAATAAAACATCAAACCAAAACATGAAATAACGGTTTTACATCTTGGTGAAACATGGAGCTCTGAAATAGTGTTCTGTATATGTGTGCACCAAATTTTGGCGTAAGCTGGCAATCAGAGGATCTTGTCCTTTCAAAGCGTATCAGTGGTGAGATAAGCTGATGTATCAAAGAGCCAGGAGTGAATGAACACGTGTTTGCTCAGCACTGGTGCTGTTAATTAAAAGCAAACTGATAAGGCCTATTTCGAGGAAAAAGATCAAAATTAGTACGTTATCTAAATAACTGTTTAGTTTCAGTTACTAAATTAAGACGATCTGCGTCAGATCCCATTTTTGCTCCACATCAACCCTACTCGGCTCTGATACTGGACAAAATACAACAAGAAATACACAAAACTTTAGATAACAGTTCCTTTAATCTGTGACATTTACACAAGTCATTACTGTACTCTGCTAAGGAAGCAGCTACACTAAATAAAAATTACAAAAGAGCATC
>JAVQJG010198363.1:0-14054 GCA_036024015.1 Craterocephalus amniculus | reverse complement strand
GGAGCGCCTCGGGATCCCCCCGGATGAGTTGGCTGATGTGGCCGTGGAGAGGGAAGTCTGGGTTTCCCTGCTTAGGCTGCTGCCCCCGCGACCTGACCCCGGATAAGCGGAAGAGGACGACGACGACGACGACGATAAAGTTCCTTTGCAGGAACAAGGGCTGACTGTGGTAAGGCAAGGAAAATTTATTGTATAGCACATTTTATGTACAAGACCATTCAAGGTTCTTCACATAAAATTGGTATTGTCCTATGCACTTCTGTGTAGTCATGAGATTTTGAAGTATGGGAAGAGAATAATTATCCCATACCTAACTTGGATCAAACAACACAACTTGGCCAATGTCAGACTTGTATAAATCGCAGGTGCTCCACATTTCTCAATTATTTATTATGTTGATGTGTCTGGTCCATTTAAACTCCATATTGTACTCCTGCTTGCTTTGAGACATTCCTTTGTCTGCAGGAGGCCTACATTTTAGCTAATGCATTGTTTTCATGGATATAATGTTGATATCCTCAGTAAGATAATGTTTAACATATCAAACTTTTAAACGAGTCCTAAGAATAAAGCTGGTCATTGCAAAAATGACCTGGTGTACCTTTTTATGTAGCGGTGTCCGCAGTAATGAATTATGATGCTTTTGTTTTCCATGTCAGCCATAAATATATTCAAGCACATAAAAAAAGGAAAGACTCTGTCGTCAAAATCAGATAACCCAAGGCCATCTCTCTATTTTCAAACAAATGAGTAAAAGATTTTGATGAACATTATTTGTAAAGTCATTTAGCTGATGCTTTTATCTAAAGCAACTTGAATACACCAGTGATGCCAGTACTGGAGGCAAGGAGGGTAAAGTGTCTTGCCCAAGGACATAAAAACAGTTGACTGGGGTGGGAGCCGAATTTGAGCCACCAACCTTCAGGTCATGGGAAGTCCTGCTCCACCATCTGAGCTCTTCTGCCTTCTGCCATCCAAAACTAGTCAAGTATTAAAATACTGCAAAGAATTTTGACGCATTTTGCCCATTTTGTCGAGTTAAAATGGTGAATTATTTCAGGTGATAGGGTATTAGAAACCTGTATGAATGAAATAATTTTCCATGTCCAGCTTTTATGTAAACAAAACGAGGAGCGCACTTCTCCATTCACTGTGAATTTTTCCTGGCATGCAGCTTCTAAAGAGTCAGATGGAAACAGGTGCAGTATAACACAGCCCCTTCTATGGCAGGATTCATTTATTTAATTAATCAATCAATTTATTTATTTTAGTTGGATCTAATTTTCTTCATAAACTTAACTTGGCAATGCAGTATATAATAAGTTTAATGCTCTGCACTTTCTAACTTACTTTCCTTTTTACATAGATATAACTTTTATTTCCTTATTGTTGGCCATTTTTGTTGCTGTTTAATTTATTTATTCAGGGTAAGGTTATTCCATTTGAATACTTTATATGTGTATTTACTTTTTATGACATTTGCACTGTGCGCAGCGGAGGGCATAGGCTGTTACACGCGTTTTTGCACCTTTGAAGGACGCAAACCCTTTTGCTCACTGTTAGTAGATCAGTTTGTACTTTTTTTTAGCGTGAGCAATGAGTTTGCACACATTTTAGTACATGCAAACATTTAATAGATAAGGGTCAAAATGTGTTGGTTTCACCTTTTACGTTGAATTGCCCGAATAAAACAACTTTTCCAGCAAATACATAGGCTGGAGAGTACCCCAGTCTCCTCTGATATTTGGCGAGATGAAGGGTACACTCATGGACGGGTGTCCAGTCCATGACTGAACCAACCAACACACAAGCAACCACTCACACTCCTTGGGAAAATTTAGAAACATTCATATTTTTGCGGGAGAACATGCAAACTACACAAAGCTGTCAGCCATGTTCCAAACCAGGGACCTCAAATCTGTCTGCACCTCCCTGCAGCCCAGTACCCAAAATGTTTTGTTATTAAGCTTTCTTTCATTAATATGTACATTTCAAATAAGTGGTAACACAATCAGTATCCTAGTAATGAAGAGATAACCGTACACACAGGTCTATTGTGACAAAAAGGTTTGAGGACAAACTTCTCCCATCCACCTTATATGTCCATCACATCCCTGGATTTATTTTATTTTTTTGACTCTCATAAAGTGCACACATACACATACACACACACAAGCATATAAACATACAAGATCATGTGATGTAGAAAGTTGGGTCCAGCAGGTCTTTGCCGCTCCTCAGCCTGAACTACTCCACTTAACCCTTTCTGTTCTACTCTCTTACTATCCAAACACTCCCTGACCCTCACACCTGAGCATTTACCAGTAAGGAGCCTCTCATGTGCTCAGGCATCGCTCATATACACATGCATGTTTCAGAGTAGGTCTTTGGAAGTGAAGCAGCTGCTGAGGAGAGAAGAGGGCTGTCAGCACATTCTTTCTTGCTGGACTGAACTAACAGCAGAGCACTGGTGAGTCTTTGAAATACTTGCTTGTGAATTTTTGAGTCAAACGTTTTTATTTGCAGCCGGTAACTTTGTTGAGCTGCTGCTCACTGAAACTGCAACAAAACTTATTAACCTCTGAAGTATTAGTGTTTGCAAAGCTGTACTTAATGAAAGGAGAAAGTGGAAGACGCAAACTAGAGCAGTTTTTTAGATGCATTTAACCTTCAAAAGGGAAAACGAATTTTTCAAGTCTTTGGCAGCTGAAAGAAGAAGACAAGAAGCCATCTAAGGTCAATGTTCATCAGTATGAGGATCTATTACATAGCATGAGCATATTGATGTAACAAACTTAGAGTCAAAGAGACGGAAGCAGTTGCTCTAAAAATGACATAATAAAGACAGATACATAATTGTGGATCTTTTTTTTTTTTAAAACGATAATATCATAAATGATAAATGATTGGATATGTTACGTCAGATTTTCTAAAATGATTACTTCAGATCCAAACTATCTTATGCATTAGAATAAGAGAGTAGCATTTTATAGTCCTAAAGCATTTTTAATTGTTCAAATTTTTTTTTCATTTTATAGCCATTGTATTTAAATATTAACTCCTTTTTCCAAAACTCTTCTATTATGTAAATTATGTTAGTTTTTTTTAGAGATGATGCCTTTAGGTTTATGTTTTTTTTCTGTTCTACTTGCTCATTGATAAAGTGCTATGTAAACAAGTCTGAGAGTAGTCTCTTTTTTGTAAAGCATTTGCTTCATAGAAATTGAAACAAACATTACATTTTGTGAAATTGTCATTTTCATAGCTTCTCAAATCTGTTTTTCATAGGTTAGGTTGTTCATAACAAGCCAGAAAACTTCTCAGTGAATGAGCTTCCACTCCCAAAGTATTTTTTAGTCTTTCAAATCTCAAAGCATAAAAAAGTCTTGGTTCCTTGGTATCAGAGTTTAAAATGCACATTAGCATACTTTACTCAAAGAGCATGGCAGCCAGCAGGGCTCAATTAAAAATCCCCACAGTGTTAAAATTATGTCATGTAACTACAGCAAAATGTTTTTGCTGGTGAGTTGAATGTTACGTAACAAGGACAGGTTTGTGCAGAACAGTGGGCGTTTCCCGTTTTGTCGTTAAATCCTACGGAACACAAAAGTTGGTTATTACAGGCTTACATAATGACCTCTCAGGTGACTTGAACTCCAGCCCCCTGAGAGAAAATCCTGTCTTATGCATGTCTGCAACCTTTCTCAAAAATTAAATTTTCCTAAATAACTAAATGTCCTCACCCAATAAACCATGGCTGTACAGTAGATCACGACCTAGCCTACTAATAATTTGCTAAAGCGCTTTAAATTAATGTGACCCCTGAAAACCAAAGATAAGTAGGCCACAAATATAACTGTGATTGTTTATAAGATGGCCTTTATTCGTCCCCAGTGGGGAAGTTCCACTTTACATGTCATTATGTGAACTTTTTTTTAACTCACATTGCAATTTGTGATATTCATCCTCTCCTCTTTTTGTGTTAGTTCTCTGCTCTCTGTTGTAACTTACCAACCAGTGTGTTTTCAGTAGGATTTTTTGTTGCACATCGTTGTGTAATGACGATAAAGTATATCCTACTTTATTTGGTTATCATTGCTCCACCTATATGTTTTTTTCACCCTGATCTGGCTTCTGTGAGTATCTGTTTGGATCATCCATCATCATAAATGAAGCTCAAAACTAAGTGGTGGTTTAGAAAATGCAGGAAGAAAATTAAATGTGAATCTATTTTGATTGATTAAATATTTTTCGAAGCTCGAGGAATCATACAATTATCACTGTGTACTGTACTGTACGTGCTTTGGGTCTTCATTTGTTTGTCTTTTCGTCACTAACTGATTGTAACTCACTCTGACAGGCTGACTGAACATCTGGTTCCAAAAGATTTTCTACGAGAGAGCGGCCTCAAAGTCAGATAATGAAGCAACAGTCTGCAGATGAGCCGTCAGAACCAGGCTTCGTCCCCGCTGACTACGCTGTTTTTGCTGCCATGCTGTCAATATCTATGGCAATAGGTCTGTTTCATGGCCTGAGGAAGAAGTCGGTGGACGTGTGTGTTGACGACTTCTTCACAGGAGGCCGCAGCATGCCAGCTGTGCCTGTCGGACTGTCGCTCTGTGCCAGTTTTATGTCAGCAGTTCAGGTTGTGGGTGTTCCCTCTGAAGGTTTACGCTATGGCTTTAAATTCCTTTATATGTGCCTTGGACAAAGCATCAACTCCCTGCTGACAGCCTACCTGTTCATGCCAGTTTTCTTTCGACTGGGCATCACTAGCACTAATCAGGTCAGCTGTTGCTTCAGGTATTTCATAAACTGTAGTCTATTGTTGGAAGGCTGATTAACGTAAAAGTACTTTTGAGTACCAGGTTACATGTTTTCTGATGGACTCTGTTCTATCCAATTAAAGCCACTTAGACTTTTTCAAAATGATTATCAATATGTATCTTTTATTTACAATTGTATTTATTTCAATGCAGATTCATAGTGGGTCTTGCTGTTATTATGATACCCAATTTAAATTTCACATATTACCAAATGAACCAATCTTCAGAGGATATTTGAAGTTGCTCTGTTGATATGACTACTGTAGAGAGATTTTAAAAATTAGATTGGCCAAAACCTTACCATTTAATAAATGTTTGTAAGTGGATAATAGACAGCAATCAACTGTTACTTAAACTTTCTTAAGCTAATAAAAATGCACCTGTAAATGATCAAAAAAGGGCAAATATAGGAGGCGAAGAATGATGAGAGATGTATGCAGTGAACCTCTGTGATGATATGACTCTAGCCATCTGCCTGTCACAGTATCTGAAGATGAGATTTGGCAGAGGGATGCAGCTGTTGGGCAGCGTCCAGTTTGTCCTTGCAACGGTAAGCCCAGTCTTGTTGTCATCTACCTCCAAGTTAAATGCTATTAAAGACAAATTTGAAAATATTTCATGCAAATATCTGTCAAGGCAAAGCCTTATTTCCCTTTTGTATTTGCATGTAATCCACGTGTGTTTACATATTCTCAGCTGCTTTACACAGGGATTGTCATCTATGCACCAGCACTGATCCTCAACCGAGGTAGGTGAAAATCTCTCTGCAGATATTAACCGTACTCAACACAAGACAGGAGTTAAAAGCCAATAAAACAATTAAAAATAGTCAGAGCTGAAGCTATCTGGTGGACAGGTGGAATGAGAAAATGAGTCCAACAAAGACTCAGCCCAAGCATGTGAGCAGAACATATGCACATACCACCACACAGCACATTGACACGTGATGGCACATCCACCTCGTGGAAGGGGGTTTACACCAGGAGAAGGCAATCCCAACACTGAGGGGCAGCAACACATCAAGCTCTCAATAACTGAAAACAAAAAATAAAAAATATTAGGGGTAATAACCAATAAAAATACAGAGGCAAACAGAAAGACAAATTTCCTGCCTTTGTGGGACAATGAATTACTTCTAAATCAAACAACTTCTTTTTCACAAAATGAAGAAAAAATGATAAGGGTGTGTGTAGTCTAATTTGTCGATGCAGAAACTGAGAGATCTACACAAAAACATGAACAAAAAGCATGCAACATAAATGCAAAACAGTGCAGAAGCTCTGCACTCATACCTCCCTTGATTGCTAGAAGTCACATTATCTGTCAACCAAGTGTGTGCTATGTCACCTCCTTCATCTGATAGGTTAGTAACAAACAACTATTTTTTTTCTGCCGCAATCAGAAATAATCAAATCCAACTTTTAGTTTGTTTACCTCATCTGTCTAGATGACTTTTAAGCCCTGTTTCTTCATTCAGTGGACGGCAGGCTAAAATACACATTGCCAGGGCACACAAGTCTTTATGTGTTTTATATTCTGTTTTCACGTCATGGTTCAGATTTTTGCACAGTAAACAAAAACTTGCCTTTTAGCCCACTAGATTTATTTTATTCTAAGAAACACTAAACTAAGTACTTACTGTGTTAATTATGAGATATTCAACAGCAGCCTTACGATTCAATAAACCAACAAATTTTGCTTCTGCAGCCACTGGACTGAATATGTGGGCTTCTCTGTTTTCCACGGGGATAATCTGCACATTGTACACTACTCTGGTAAGGACACACCATTTATAGTTGTATTAGACTATCAATGATATCTATTCCTTAAAAGAAAACAGAACTGAATCAACACTCACATGGGCAGCAAATTTTGCCATCCTGTATTTGACAGAATATCTTTATAGAAAACCTCTGAGCAAGATGGCATGAAAAGAGACAGAGGAAAAAGGCTTTAATTACTGACTTTGGCCCAGGCTTTGATTAATTGTACACTGACCGTGGCAATCTTCCTCTCTGTCTGTATCATCTTTTGTGTGCAGGGTGGCATGAAGGCTGTGATCTGGACTGACGTGTTCCAAATCATCGTCATGTTGTCAGGGTTCATAGCAGTTTTGGTCCATGGCACAGTTCTGGTTGGTAGTCCGGCAAAAGTACTGGAAATCGCCAACAATGGATCACGTGTTAATTTAAATGAGTAAATTCATTTTCAATACAACAAATTTTAAGATAATATGTAGATATTGTAATGAAAACAGAAATATTATTAGTATTAGAACTAGTACTGTTGTAGTTATTATTATACGTTGTGTACATCTTATTATTAGATATTATGCAGCATTATGGGTCCACAGGATGGTAGCACATTAATTTATGGTTTTGATGGTCTTTCACAGTTTTGACTTTGACCCAAGGAAGCGTTACACCTTCTGGAGCCTCTCTGTTGGCGGTACCTTGGTTTGGTTGTCCATGTACGGAGTAAACCAAGCACAAGTTCAGCGATACATCTCCTGCCGATCAGAGCGAGATGCTCAGTGGTGAGTGGAATCCTATATATGGGTTGAAGTTATTGTTTATTAGGACTTCTTGTATCAGTAATCAACTGCATTTAAGCTGAGTTTGTATTCAGATGTGACCCAGGCAGCTGAGGATGTTTGAGTTATCTCAGATTAAATTAGTGTTTAATGTTGCCATGGAGTTTTGTATATAAAAAGTATAGGAAATGAATAAATGAATGTTCAGAAATTGAAAGCATAGTGTTATAGCATTCATTGTGCTGGAACCTGTGAACAATCTAATAATTATCTGGTGTATTGAGTTATTTTGTTCTGCAGCCTACTGTTTCCCTGTTTCTGCCTTGAGATACGTAACCGCAAACTGCATGGCCTAAATCTCTTCAAATATTTATGTCATTGTTAAATCTCATTATAAAACACTTTAAGCTTTAAAAAAGCAGCACAGCCTGAGTAATTATTTTTGTCATGATATGCTGGTACAGAATCATGCAAAAATACTTTCAGAATTTCGACTCTATGTTGATGCCTCAAATTCAAAGCTTATCTAAAAAAGTAATTTCATTATTAATGAATGAAAATCAAATTAGCAAATGAAAGTAAATTGATACTAAGTCACTTTTATGAAATGATGAAGCCATGACATTGTTCTGAACTCAGGCTGAAATAATAACTTGTAGAGGATTGTGTTTTTTATGCTGAAGTATTCATTCATGTAAGCAAAAATGCTAAAGCCTTTAAACGGCACTTTAAAAAGTAATGCAGCACTAGAAAAGCAAAGTGAATAGTAATTCATGTGGAAGCCTATTGGGCTGCACATAATCAAAAGAAGCAGACAGGAGAGTGCATACAATGAGTTACATAAGATAAAAGATAATCTTTAGTTTGGCGAGCATTATCAGTCGATTCCGGTGGTAAACAACCCTTGCTGCCATGGAGACACAGCATAACAAGTCTTGAAAGAGCAAAAGAATAAGCAGAAAATCTCCCGTGTAGCACAGCCTCTGACCAGCATGAAAAATCCTCCTGGACATACCAAAAATGACAGCCAATGTCTCAAAAAAACAGTCAGCTACAATACAAAAATCCCTAGAGCTAAGACAGAGCCACTAAATTTCCTGCCACCTAGCGGCACATTCTAGAAATGAATCTCAATGAGTCTGTTATGACAATCAGTTAAAACATCTTCATCTTTCATTCATCTCAAACCAGGCAAATGAGTCTAACTAACTATATTCAAATATGCTTTTAAATTGCAGGGCTCTGTTTATAAATCAGGTGGGTCTGTTCTTCATCGTCGGCACTGCAGCAACTTGCGGCATCGTCATGTTTGCTTATTATCACAGCTGTGATCCCCTGAAGTCGGGGAAGATTTCTACACCCGATCTGGTAAGTAGATGTCTCTGGATAAGCACAATGTCGCACACATACCTGTTGTGCTGGATTTAAGAGTTGTTTTAGTATAAAAATCACGTTTTGGACTGGTGCAATGAGCTGATGTTGCATTCATTGCATTTTGATCATCATTATTCATTTTTTGAATAAGCATATCATTCATATCATATTGTAAATCAGTCTTAGCTCAGAGGGGCCCTGTTGCAGTTCAGGTAATTAAAAAAGGTTTTATTTTACTTTTGTCATTAATTTGTGCTCCTCTTGCTTCTTTTATGTTTTACATACTAATTCTCACTTCTTCCCTTTTACCTCTTTACTTAACTGACAAAGTATATGCCATTGTTCGTGCTGGACATATTCAGAAATCATCCAGGCTTTCCGGGTCTTTTTCTTGCCTGTGCGTACAGTGGAACTCTCAGGTATCTTCATTTTCCTTTCTCTGCTTTACATAAGATACCTGTTTAAAACTGATTTTACTATCAGTAACTTATTAAAAGGAAGTGAATTAATAATTATGCATACAGCTGTAGCTCCACTCCAGACATTATCAGTGACAGCAAGTGTAATTTTTAACAGCACAGTTTCAACAAGTATCAACGCCATGGCTGCTGTGACCATAGAGGACCTGCTGCGACCCCGTCTGCTCCACATGCCGCAGAAGAAACTGATCTTTGTTTCCAAAGGACTGTGTAGGTTAATTTTCACTAACAACTGATTTGTATCCTTAGTTGCTTTTGTCTTTATAGCAAGAGAATCTAACCTGAAAACCAGAAGATCTGAGCTTTACTGTATGTTTAGTTTGCTAGCCGAACACATGTTCTGTTGTTGTGTGTCACTAATAAAAGAACCAGATGGTATTCTTATTTCACATTTAATAAGATGACGGTCAGAAGAGGACGGTACGGCACATTTGCTATAATTATAGTTTCACTCTCAGATAAATGCTTTACGTCATGCTATGTCCATACTTGCATTTTTTCTCTAAGCATTTCTGTATGGAGCTGGTTGCATCACCGTAGCTGCTCTCTCCTCCTTCCTGGACTGGGGAGTTCTTCAGGTATGATACATATCCAGATGATCCATTATGGAGTTTTCAAGTTTGACTAGAGATGAACTACAATAAAGTATCAACTCTTTGATTTTCTCTGTTTTGTCCTTTAGGGTTCGTTCACCGTCATGGGTGTGGTCAGTGGACCGTTACTGGGTGTATTTATATTGGGAATGTTTGTTCCAGCAACAAACAGGCTGGTAAGAGACTTGTGATTCTATTATTAATAAACATCATATAGGACATAAGAATTCTCTGAAAATAAAACTATAAAATGTCTTAATAGTCATTCTTTTATACATCTTAAGAAAGACTTCTAAACAAGTACTGCCCCAACCATCTAATCCAGGAGTATTCAACTAAAATGTAAACGGGTTTCGTTGGAAAAAAACGATGTGCACAAGGGCCAGAGGATGAGTAGCGTATATAAATATGTATTCAATCAGTCTAATAATATAATTTTTCAAAAAAAATTTCTGAATAATCAATGAAGATAAATAGACTTTCAATGTTTGTGCATTTCTGTAATTTGTGCACATGCAAATTTATTTTGTGACTGTAATTTCTAGATATTTGTGTGTAAATTTGAAAAGGCATTTGCAGGTTCACAAAATTACTCATGAAAAGGTTTATATATGGTTTACAGACCACATGTTTCACATATAAGTATCCAACTAATGTAGTGATACAGTGATATTGAGTCTATTTTATCTCCATACAACAGCATTTATCTGTTAGCTAGCTAACTTTTCTGCATTCATTCTGCTTGTTACAAGCATAAATAAGGTTATCAAGCTTGATAAATCAGTCAAGGTTTCCCCACTCTAGTCACAAGTATGTTCAGGTAAAAGAACATTTTTGCATTTCATCCAGTTGATATACTGTGGGTAAATGGGTAGATTGTGGGTTACCCTTTGCACAATGGACAACAATTTTGCATATTAAACCACATTAACCACAAAATAAGCTTACTTGCATGTGTCTGCAAACTCAACTTATATCATTCTGTTTGCTTTTACATTATTTTCTAATAGCACATCAATTTTTAAACAATTATTTTCAAATACTTATGACCTACATGAGCATTATTTTTAAGCAATTTTGCAGAGGGAAACTTAAAAAGATGTCTCAAGATCTTATGAAAACAGGAAGGAAAATTTATTTTATTAATTCTATTTTTCTCTAAAATTGTTACTTCCAAATCATGTACAGTACAGTCAGCATGAACAAATTCGATTTTAGTTAGTCTCTGTTATAGATCAGTATCTCCAATTACTGAGAAACGAAAACAGAAACTACACCACTGGTCCTAGACTACACCTTCTCATGTATCTGCAGTTTCTGCTTATCTGTATCATCTGTAATTAGTGTAGTGAGGTGCTGGATTCCAGAAAATGCATCCATGTCTTGGCGGAAATATTAATGCTCAATTAATAAGCATTCCCTCTGGGTTCATGTTATTGCTCCATTTAGCAGTGATCTCACATTCCACATGTTCATTATTGAGTTTTATCTTCAGCATTACCTGTGTTTACAAAGCCCTACCAGCTGTTCCCACATGTAATCAACTCTCCTGCAGGCAGGGCACAGTCAAAACAGATTATTTTTGTGTTTGTTGGTTTTAGCCATTTAACAACCTTCTATACCATTTGGTAGACCTTTTGTTTTGTAAATTTAGTTAGTGGTAAATAAACCTGCCTGAATCATCTCTACTACTTAGTTTGACTATTGTTCACTGTATTAACCGTCACAAACCATTTCTTCAGAAGCTACAACAAAAATGAATGTTTATTATTGCTCACCAAAGGAGAAAAAACAACTTTTTTTCATTGCTTGTTTTTTATGAACTTAAAGGTTGTTTTATTTTTTGTTGTTTTTTTAAAGTCCCAGAATAACCAACAAAATTCCCTGAAGCAGAATGAAAAAAAAAGTCAATGCTGTAATGGGGGTAAAACAATCTTCAGAAAGTCAAAAACTAACACAAAGTAAAACACAGTATGAACAGGGTGACTGCTACACTACAAATATTACAACTACATTTCACAGATCATTTTTTTAGGGCATTGTATACAGGTGGACCTGAGTACAAATTTTATTTTGACAATAAACAGAACCTTGAAAGTTGAAAACATTTTAGAGGGAAAAAAGAATAAATGAATGACAAACTGTGATAATAACTAAGCCACTATTGTTAATAACAGAGAGATCGCCGCTTATTATTTGGATAAACACACTGGAGAAACAAAGGAAGTTAGAGCCAATGATCAGGCAGAGGTTCTAAAAAGCATCTCAGATGATTACTGTATGTCTTCCAGGGGGCTTTTTCTGGAATATTAGTGGGCTATTGTGTCTCCCTGTGGTTGGCTGTTGGCTCATCCCTTTACCCACCCAGTGAGGAGACAATGGGTGTCCTGCCCAGTTTCACAGAAAGCTGCGAACCAAATAACATCAGCCTGAGCAGAAGCACTAACCATGAACAGCACTCCACCTTCACCCCTCTTCATCCTAATGACCAAGGGTAAGTGAGTCCACTTTTACTAAACAATCTCTTGGAGATGTTCCTTCACTTCTTTGCTTTCTAACACAGAGAAGAAAAGAGACATATTTTTCTTAAACTGATGAAAAAAATGTTTGATTTAAGGCTTTTTAGAAATGAGTTAATGCTCTTCTCACATGACTGTTCCCTTCAGAAAATGTATGCATGTCCAAACTGAACTGTCAGATGTTATTAAAAATACAAAATGTAAAAAGCTGTAAAGATGAAATGTTTTTTACCTTGATGTTTCCAAACTAGAGGCATCTATAACTTCTACTCCATATCTTACCTCTACTTTGGAGCTATGGCCACAAGTTCAGTCGTACTCGTCGGACTGATAGTGAGTTACGCAACAGGTAAAATCAATGAAAAGGAGAAAACTAAACTCAGTAACATCTGTGTAACCATAAAAAAATTAAATGTAGTGTAGTAGAAGAAAATGTTAAGTTTTACTGTTGTAATATGAGTGAATTCTATTGTTTCTATTTCAAAACAGGACCAACCAAGCGCAGTCAGATTAAAGAGGGTTTGTTGTGGTGGGACCTGAATAAAAAGACGGTGGAGGTCCTATCAGAACACAGAGTAAGTGATTTATTACAAGCAGAGAAGTTTCATACTGCATGTCAATGCACAAATCCTTTTTAGATGTGTTTTTTTTTTAGATCTGTTCATTTTCATATAATTATGTATTGCCATAAATTCAGTGTCATGAACGTCTTGATATTTTGTATTTATCCTAAGACTGATACAGGATGCAGGATGTTCAACTTCCCTGTGTGCTGGGGTACGGTGCAGACGCCTCTGACCCTTAGAAGAAATAACCTGGTAAAATAATTAAATGAATGAATTATTCCTTTGATTATTGCTGCAAGATTCAGAGAAGGAATAGACTGTGAAATATGTTACATGCTGTTTTTAAAGAAGTAATTAAATTGCATAAAAGATATATAAAATCTTGTTAAGGTTGTTTTAAAACCAGAATTATGGTCTTTTTTTGCAGGAAGACAAAGTGTCGGATAAACCGCATGTGGTGCCTTTGGTGAACCTGCACAAAAAAGATGTTCTGTAAAAGACAAAGAGCTTACAGATCTCATAGCTTATAGCAATATTACTCAGAAATAAGCAGCATTATTTCTCATGGTATGAAAAGATTCCTGGAACCTAGAATTTCATTTCCTTCTTTCTAGCTCAACTCATTAAAACAAAGTCAGTCTGGCGTGCATTGCATGATCATTAGATTTCAGGTGTGATGAAAGGTTTTTCCCATCATTCTGACATGTTCTGGATCCAGAACAGGACTCTGCATGCCAACATGGCACCAGAGGGATTATATGTAGATGCGTTACTGTTTCATCATTCTACACTTTGAAATCATACTGTACCTTTGGCTTATTATGCCCAGAATTTTCTTGTGAAGTCAACTGTATTTTCTATGGAAAGTGAATAAGCATTTACTTTTTTTTGCACTCCATCCAGAGAAGGAAATGCCAGTAATAATACAGTAATACATTCAATCTTAAGGAAACACTATTTGATTTTAAATGCACAGCTGTTATGACAAATAAAATATTCTTCACAACAACGTCTTTATTATTGCATTCATACACCAACCTTGAATGACGAGGCTGAAGTTAGCTTCCGATTCGCAGCTTCCGATTCGCCAAATGAGTAAAGGGCAATTCCACTTAATTATTGACATTTAACTGATTTTAAAGATGGTCCTATTAAAAAAATACA
>JAVQJG010198359.1:0-10099 GCA_036024015.1 Craterocephalus amniculus | reverse complement strand
CAAGTACAATGAACATAGTGCACTACACTAATTCAACGAATGCCTCATTACTTAAAAAATTTAAGGCAATGAGTTACCTTAGTTTTTTTAAGTAGATTAAACTTGCCTGGGTTTACAGTGCATAACTGCAGCTTGGCAATGTTTGTAGCTTAGTGTGTTTCTCTTTTGTTAATAGATAAACACAGTTTGACCCATTCTCATACAAAAAAGATAGCGGTTGTTAACCACACATATGAGTCAGATCTCAGCATTAGTGTTTTAATTAGACTACTCTAGGTCCAGTAGATTTTCAGGGACACAAAGCTGCTTTACTTTTTACTGGTGTGTATCACCATAGCAACTGAGGCAGGTAACCTAACTTGCTGCAGAGCAGTTATGTTGAAGATACAAGATCAATACTTGCAAAAGTACCACCTCCTGAGCAATGGCTTCCTTTGGAAAAAGAAAAAAAAGACTTTGACAACACTTTGACTTAAACAGAGACACATCATCATGAGAGACGTCCCAGCAGGGGGAAATCTTGATGTAGCCAATAAGAAAGACCGTTTACTCCAAAGCTTGTTTTGACTTTTTGAAGGACGATTTGAAACTGAGTTATGAGGGCTTTCTTTAACATTTCCCTGTGCAGTTTCTGAGTGTGTAGAGAATCCAGCTCACCATTTTTCACAGTATTATTTTCATAAGTTCACATTTTAATTCACTTCTGCCTTATTAAATGTTTTAAAAAGCAAAACAACTGACTCCATTTTGTTAAGTACTTTTGAGTGGGCACGATGTAAAAATGAATTGGATTTGGTGAAGCCATATCATCTAAAGATGTCCTTGGTATGATAATCTACTCTGTAGTACAGACCTTTGATCATTCTGTAGGTGTGTTTGCATGGTCTTTAAAAGTTTCCCATAAAAAGCGACAGGGATTTGTTCCATAACCCAGTAAGACACAAAGAAGAATTTGAGCTCATTAGATGAAAATTAAAACATTTAAAGTTTGACAAATTCATATTACTGTAAGTATAAAACTTAATGTTGGATGCTTTACATCCAAATATAAGTACATTTAATGTCCCGGTTAGAATAAAAAAATTGATTTTCAAATATTATAGCTGTGCATTTATCCAAAGTTTGAGAAAAAAAACATATTGTGCTGTAATGCGATTTGCATGTTATTAGTCTTTAACATCCACATAATTTGTAATCTGCAAAGGCTTTGTCCAAATATTTCTGGACCTGTGTATAACTCAAGCAATATTCAATTTTTATTCACTGTTAACATTTCATTTTACTGTTGCACATAATGTTAAGAGGAAAGCATTGGAGACTGCTGCTGCTGAGAGTTTCAGTATAACAACCTGTCATCAAAACCAATGTTCCATTTCACAGAAAATCTATTTTCAGTTTAGCAGTTGCCTACCCACAACACATGAACACAAACCAGAAGTGTGCAATGACAAATTGAACTGCAGAGTACATGTTTGATTTGTTTTTAATATTTTGCTGCAGGATTCTATATTTCTGATTTGATTTGAAAGTGCATCACGTGTAAGGAAAAGGTCAATGACACAATACTTAAATGTGCTTTTATCTGACTAGATATGTATTTACTGTGTGTGGTCACTACTTGGACACGAAATATTAAATTTCTTTTATCCTTAAAAAGTACTTTGAGGATATTATGGTACCAATTATGGCTAAATTAATAATTAATAAAATGTAATAAATGTAATTAATATTTGATAAAAACATCATCCAAACATAATCCATAAAAGGCTCCTTGATTATCTGTCTCTAGAAGTTTATTAATGCTAATAACTCCTGACTAGATAAAAACCATGAATAAACAATAAAAACGCCGGTCAATAATATTACTGTAGAGTTAAAAAGGATTTAATGTGCCTGAATTTATTTCAAATATTGAATGAACTGCATTGTCAGAAGCCATCATGAGTGGGTTAAATTGTCATGAGTGCTGGAAATGAAATGAAAATGAATGAATAAGAAAAATGAATAAATATGAAAGAGTTAAAGCCAAATTGCAACATTGGAACCTTCTTTCTGGACCTCTTACTGTTATATTCGTCGTGAGTTAGTTTGCCACATTGCTGTTGATTTTATTTAAAAACCTGATGAAAGTCAAACATATGAAGTATGAATAATTGCAGTCCTGCTATAGGCCAGCTGGCCTATAGTTTCCATGAGGTCATGGATGTTTGCAGGTTTTCATAGTCTTAAAAATAATGTTGGAGTTTACCTAATTTCAGGGTGAGATAGTAAAGTACTGACTCTGCTCTTCCTCTTCTTCAGGCTCTCCGTACAGAGATGAGATCACATTGGGAATCTTACAGCTGCAGGAGAGCAACAGGCTGGAGATCCTGAAGAGACGCTGGTGGGAGGGAGGACAGTGTCCCAAAGAGGAGGATCACAGAGCCAAAGGTGAGCATCTCAACTCCTACATGTGACCAACCAGCTGAGTCTGACCCTTTCACACAGGGGAGAACATAGCCCTTATTGCTGAACACAAAAATAGCATAATATTACTGTAATATGCAACACTAGTACTGCTCATTACTTTAAAAGATTAAGTTCTAGATAGACCTTGATTCTAAAAAATAAGAAATTGACAAAAACAAGCAAATTCATTTTTAAATATTTCAAATTCTTTAAACAAAAAAAAGTTGCGAGATTTGTAACACAAATAACTAATTATTATTGATTGATTTTGCATTGGTTGACTACTTTTACTACAATTAACACTAATGAGTGCAGCGGATTAGATTATCAAATCTGTCATTGATTGACAAATCAATAGATCACTCCCACAGGCACAAACCATACAAACCAGGCATCCTGACTCTGTGGGAAAAACTCCCTCTCCAAACCAAATTGAGACAAACTGCTGCAACAGATGGTGCAGTCATTAAAAATGTGGAACAATTAGCAGTTAACTGGTCAGAACGTAGCCTAGTTACACCAGAGTCAACAGTTTGCAGGAAGATGGATGCAGCCAGATGTTCTGCAGAGAAACGTGGCTGTGCGTTCATGTAAAGTTTTCCGGGGTGATACTTAGAGTCACCTCTGAAAATGTAAGTTGGAATTGATAATCAGTAATGCTTAGAGTAATAAAAGAAAAGGGACACCAGTGAAAGTAATTTCACAGGAACAAGAGGGAGTAATTCAAATTACACACTTAATAGTTTAGTGTAGTGCAGAGTAATGTTTAAAAGCAGCTGACACACTGGTAGATGTACTCCATGGGACTACATTGATGTATGTAAATGTTCATCTTTGCACGATTTTCACACAGTGTAACCCTTGTGGGCAAGATTGTATAAGGGGTTATTTGTGATAAGAAAAGAAATGATTGTGTTGCTCTTTTTCATACATCGCTGTTGTAACTGTGGTCATATCAGAAATACATGAGAAATAAAACATTGTTACATCAATTAACTGGGTGCATAAGATACGTTTTTGAGGTGCAGCATGTGGCATCTGATATGATTGTGGAGGGATCACTGGCCTGTTCTGGCCCACTGTGCGTTGGTGGTGGACAACTTGTGTCTGACTACAATGACCAGCTCCATATTGGGAGATGTTGGGTTGATTATGCTGGGGTTGGGGCCTGTCCCAGTCTGATCTGTGTCCTTTCTCCATAGCAAAAAGTCAGAAATGTGTTCTTTTCACTTTATTCTTGTATCTTCCTGGACAAAATCTGGCTGGTCACAGGCTTTTGTCCACATTTTCACACTGTAACTTACTTTAAAGTCACCTGGCAGCTTTACTAGGCTCACTGGATCAGCTCTAGCTTAGTCAGCTCTAAGTAACTGGGGTACTGAAGTACTCTTTCAGCATTCTTCATAGCTACAGGTGAAAGAAGCCTCTGTCATCCTCTGCCAGTATAAACCACCTGAGATGAAACCTGGGGTGTCAGTCAGATTTCAGAGGTGGCCAGTGCCACCCTGTGTGCTACCAGCAGACATGATAAAGCATCTGTTAGCATCTTGCGTTTATGTGTTAGCGTGTAATATTGACTAGATACAGTAGTAGAAATTCTTTTAAAAAAGACTGATTTGACTGATTGCTCTAGGCAAGGAAAGTTTATTTGTATAGCACATTTTCAGGTTATCAGACGTGCTTTAGGTTTCATGAGGTGAGACATAAAATAGAAAACAGTCTGACTCTGCAGAGCTCTGCATCATTTAATCATCTGGAGTCTTTTCGCCTGTCTTTTGTCTATCGATTATAAAGAATGAAATTTTCCCTCAGCATCTCCATTAGTGAAACCATTAGGCATGGTTCCTGTTACTTGTGGGGCATCTCATTGTAACAAGATGACATGGTTTATCTTCACTGACTTTCTTACTCTGATAAGGTCTTTAGTTGCTGATCATATTGGGAATTTGAGTTCTGCATGCGTATCGATTAGCTGCTTTTCGTGATCTGTTTATGTACCTTTCTTCATAATATCAGCCAGAAAATTATCTGCATCTGAGGCTGTTTGTGTCTGTGTGCTTGCACACTTGTGTTGTCAGGGAAATAATCAGTTTTCACAGTTATTGCACACATGCAACTTCCTTTTTGGGGGGAAAACTCATGAAGTAAAATTCAGTTACAGTAAACAGGTTTTCTTCTCTTTATATGTGACTTTCTGAATAATTAGAATCTGAAGTAATGTAAATATGGCTGTGTGTTTGTTTGTGAAGCCTGACAAAAATGAAGCCATTAAGACCCCATTAAGGCTAATCAAGTGTCTCTTTGTTCGTGATTGCACAATACACAGAATATGCATGTGTGTGTGTTTCTGTTCCTGTCTGCTCAAAACAGCAAGGTCTGCTCTCAGGGAATTCCTCCAAACGAGAAGCGGTTTGCCAAATGATCGAGGAGTGGGATGACAACATGCAGATGGTATTATAAACTTGGCAGGGTTAGGTGGTTAAAAGATTTATTATGATTATGCAGATGAGTGAAAAGCCAAGTAAAAAAAAAAAAGCATAATCTTTTCAGAAGCGTATTTTCCACCTTTTCCGATTTATGGCAAACTACTTTGTACCAGTTTTTGACAGAGACATGTAGAAGCTCAAAAGGAAAAATTACAAATACTTTTGGCTTGTTAATATCCACTGTAAATAATATTGTAAAGTCTTTGTGGTTATCAGCTGAGATGAGCGAGTGCAGCGTGTGTTTGTAATAAGTCAGCCAATGAGAATCTGACAACAAAGGACATGAATTATGGCAATGAAAATCAATTCTTAAATAAAACCCCCAATCTAAGAGTGACTCAAAACCAATGTGAAAATGACCTTTAAAACATTTAACTATAGGAAACAGAATTAGTTCACACAGGAGTTTAAAGTGTCTCTGTAAATATCTTGTAATTCCAACAACAATAAGCTGAACTGTAAAGTCTTTCTTTACATGAACGCAAACAGTAGTGTAGAATTTTAAAAACAATGACTGCAATGTTATCTCAAAACTAGCTGTTAGCTGTAGAAAATGTCTCTTATTTTCAGTTTTTATGGATGTATCAGAAGGCCAGAACGGCCAGCTGTCATTTTCTTTGCCCAGATTCCTGATATTTGCTTTGCACTGAAAGTTCCAACATATTTGCCCATCAACCCAAACGCAATGCCATTACACAAAAGCCTCATTGTTCCCAAAGGGCATGAACATTTTGAAAAGTTTCGAAAATGGGGTCTGAACCAAACTTTTGGGTCATATATTTACAATTTTATTCACAGACAAAAGTGCAAAATAAATTATTTTCATTGTCCTCATTTCCTGTACAGAATATAAACTATTGCCTGAAAAATTTTCGCTTTTGTGTTACACTATCTTCTTCAATAAAATCTTTTGAATAGTTGGGAAACTGGGACATTAACTAACTGTTCCAGGTTTGTAGATAAATCTTTCTCCATCAATTTAGGCCTGTTAAACACACACACGCTACTCACACAAGTCATGATATTTTAGCTTCTGGAGAACAAGGTCTGGGATTCACTTGCAGAAATATGGATATTCTTCATGTCTTCAAAATTCCAATAAGCATTCCTTCGTTTTGTTCATGCTGTGTGGCCTGAGGGCTGTAAGGGGTAGCACATGGGAGTTTGCATCTTTTGATTCAGCATTTCTTTTCTTACTGAATCTGAGTCGTTGTTGAAAAGCAGAGAGATGTAGGTGTGAATCTTGAGCTGTCAGGCAACACCAGCCCAGAATTACTAACAAAAGCTGTCCGCAAAGCATTTAAACATGTTGGACAATCCAACAAGATCCACTGACAGGGTGTATTGACCGTTTAAGTACTTAGAGCTGCCAGGTCGCAGGTCACCACCATGTGGAGGTAGTGACCTGAGGCTTGGCAGTGTTTAAAGGGTCAGTCAACGAATAAAAGAGAAAAATTTTTGAAATGTTGGTTGATGTCCAAGGTCTTGCTGAAGCTGACGTTCTCTTAGAGTGAAAATGATGAACACTGTGCTCCAGTTCTTTCCTGTTACTTCTGTTCAGTCTGTTTCTTCCAGATTTTCGATTTAAGACTTGGCTCTGTGATGTTTGCTTCTGAATTTCTTTATTAATCTAATTGCATTAGAAATATTCCACATAATCCTTTTTACAGACACAAAATACCAAATACATTTTGCTTAAACATTACATTAATGATAAACATTAGTGATCAGTGCTCTGCTCTTCCCAATCTCTCCTTCAGGTCTTGGCATGGAGAACATTGGAGGGATCTTTGTGGTCCTCATCTGCGGCCTCATCATTGCCGTCTTTGTGGCCATCATGGAGTTTGTGTGGTCAACACGCCGAACCGCAGAGACAGACGAGGTAAACCTTCATCCTCCACCACCTCGTCTTCCTCTTCCCACCCTGCCCCTGACTCCAGCCACTGCTCAGTGTGTGTGAACTGTTGACAACAGCCCATGGGTTGTCAGCACACAGAACATTTTATAGACAAGTTCATTTTTTATTCATTTTGGAGATAAAACGGTTAAAACTGCTCAGACTGAGGGAAGGAAGCTCTGTTCGTGGGGTTTCAGCCATGTTCCACTTGTTCTCCTTTTATTAATGCTTGAACATGTTTCTGTTTTCTCTCAGGTCTCTGTTTGCCAGGAGATGCTGACAGAATTCCGAAATGCCGTCTCCTGTAAGAAAAATTCCCGCTCTCGTCGGCGTCGGCCCCTGAGCAGCACCGGGGGTGGAGTCCTACGTCACCCATCCCGCCTGACTTTGGCCGGCCCTCGCCCCATCCGCCTGGTCAGAGAGATGCGTCTCAGCAATGGAAAACTCTACAGCGGCGCCGGCCCGCTGACTGGAGGCTTGGGGGGGCTCGGAGGAGGTATGGGAGGACCTGATTTAGGCCCAGGGCCACAGAGGCTCCTGGAGGACCCATTAGGCGCAAGTGTCGCCACCAGCACCCCTCCCCCACCCCCTCCAGCTTCAGCCATCCTGGCTCCGCCTGCCCCGTCGCGCAGCTTCCTGCAGGGCTGCAGCCACGTCCGCATCTGCCAGGAGTGCCGGCGAATCCAAAGCCTGCGGCCATCGGCGCTCACCTCTCCCCCACCCCCTCCCCCTTCCTCCTCCTCCTCCGCATCTTCCTGCTCCCGCATCCCGCCTTCCATGGCGACGTCAGGTCACCACCACCGGCAAAATCCCCACCACCTCCACTACCACCACGGCTCCATGTCGCTACCCCGTCTGCCCCCGCCGCCTCCGCCCAACCCGTCAGACAGAGCCGATAGCGATGGAGGGACGGCGAGCCCCCTCAGAGCCAAGAACAAACCGGCACCGCCGCCGAGGCCGATACCTCCGGCCAAAACGCCAACACACCCATCGGACCTACTGGGGGGACACGACTGAACTTAAAACACTGATAGAGGGGTGAAATGCCAAGACTTTACCCCATCAGAACTTTACTTTTGGCTCCAACAAAAAACACAGAACACCCCAAACTGGCCGGTAGGCAGAGGGTGGATGGAAGAAACCATTTTGACCCATTCGCCGGGTCGTTCATTCAAATGTAGCCACTTTGGCTCTGTGGGTCATTTTAGTAACCTTTACACAGGAGTGAGTGTATTCACACACTCTAACATGGTATCGGACAGGATTAAACGAACAATATATTTTGGATTAAACCAGCTGAATGGGTCCTGGTTTTTGTCTGGCGGTAGAAGCAGAGAATGGACGAACAGGAAGCGGCTGCAAGATTCAGAATCAGTCCTCCACCTCTTACCTCAGCTAATCATCGCAGTCCAAGCAAAGTGGACTCGGAGATACGAACAGATGGAGTGTGTTAGAGTTTTACTGTTAGGATACGGAACATGGCGTTTGAATGGACGGAGATACGCGGTAGCAGTGCAGCTGTACAGGTGTCACGGTCTTCTGTCGCTCTTTTGAACGTTTGTGACGGATGTAGCTCTTACCAACAATGTTGCTGTTTGTACAGATTAATGCTGACTGGTGCTGTGTTCCACAAAGCAAAGAACAAACTTTGTTGCTAGCCTGAAGTATGCAACACTGTGCTGGGGTAGTTCTTCTTTTACACCAAACAACTTATCCACTCAAGAGGAAGACGCTGAAAATATCAAGCTGAAAGGGTGAGAAAAGAAAGGAGTTCATTGTTTTCATAGGACAGAATACATTTTGAGGATATTTGTTTGAGGTTCCTAGTTACAGTATGTCATTTTAAGACCAGTCAGCCTATCAAAAAGTAGAGTTTTAAAAGATTTTTAGCTCTTGTTCCAGTTATCGTACAAGAAGAAAAATCCTATCTTAGCATGAAGGCAGTGTGCAGCTTCTTCACAATGAATGATGTCATCAAGAAATATATCAGCAGGTTCAGTCACACTAAACCCCAAGATGTCAATTTAATTCTATTTTTGTATAAATAAAACTGGATGTAACATTCAGGGGGTGCAAACGTCAGAGAGAGCTAAGCTAACCGGTCCCAGTCATGTGCTAACGTGCACAAAATAGAGACTTATATAAAGAAGGATTTTAGAAATGTCTAAAATGTTAAATTTCAATGTTACACTAGGCTGCTAAAAAATGAGGATGTTTGAAGCGTGTTGTGGGTAAAATTACTGAGAAAGCTCGTCACAACTGCACATGAGTTTTTAGCATTTGAAGGCCTTCACCAGTTATGCAGAACTCCGTGTCAAAGACAAGACAGGGACCGCAAAATAACCCCTGACGTTTAGCTTTAGCAGCTAGCCACTCAGTGTGGATGCAACTTTCTTCTTTAAAAGAACTCCTTCGCCCCTTTCCACTAAAAGCTCCAGTTTCAGTGTCAGTTTCATTTGAAGTATCTGCTGTAGTGACTGATTAGTGAAAGTCATTTTGACAATTTGCTCTTAGCCTACTGGTGCTGCTAACAGAGATTATTCAGTCATGATTCATGCGGACAAACTTCCTTGATTTGATTGCTGCGATGCAGAGAAGATTGACTTCTCTTAGGATAAGCTAAACTAATCACACTTCAGTAGGGACATGACTTTTGCCTCATCTGATTGCCGCTGTTTCGATTGTGGTAGCCCTCAACTGGAGAAACATTAAAGTAGAATCCTCTTTGGCTCTCATGCTAAGAAACACTTAATCGTAGTGCAAATACAATGTCGGAAAATTAATAAAAGAATGGACATATAAGATAATTAGAGAAGGCCTGGCTTCCCTTGTTTCAGGGAGAAAATGCCTGTGGACGATTTGCTGCACAGCTTTTAAAGTGATGTTATAAAACTCATGTAGTCAAATAGCTAAATCTGCTTGTGAGGATTTCTCTTGACAGATTAAAAAAAAAAAAAGGTCAGGTGGTGGCTGAGGTCAGGGTGCTGGGGTCCAGCTGCTGTGAGGTCTTAAAGGATCTGTGTGTTTCATATGATCATTTACAGGTTTGTTTCCCAAATCTTTGCTTCTTTGTTGCATTCACTTAACGTTGAGTTTGGAAGCTGTTGGGTTCTGACAAAATTTATGTAACTCGTTGTCTTTGTAAAGTCTGTTGGACAGTAATTTGCCTTCACCTTGGAGCTGGGAACTCCCAAGGGGTCTCCCAAAGAGCACAGGGGGTCCTTGAGGCTTTGAACTTTCAGAGCCATTGTGATTAATGTCCACACAT
>JAVQJG010198341.1:0-19798 GCA_036024015.1 Craterocephalus amniculus | reverse complement strand
CCCCCCCCCCCCGCCCCCCCCCCCCCCCGGAATAATGAACTGTAGTTGCAGATCATGAATCCTGTCAAATGTGACAGCCTCTGTCTTTAGAGAAAATGTCTGAGTTTGGGTAACAAGCTCTGCTGCACACTAGGAAGCATGTGTTTTGTTTTGTGGCTATATCCTTGCTATGCCTTAGCATACGCTCTGACCCCCATGTGGTGTCTTTTTAATTAAAAATCCACTAAAGAGGGATTACAGTACAAGGCTGGGGAATCTGTAGTGGTAAAGTGTGAGCAGAGGTTGAACCACTAATATGAGGTTTAATGTGGGCGGTTGGCTAGTTAGTAGGCTAACGTGTCTGTCTTACACTTGACTTAGCCAGCATCTTTTAAATCTGACCAATAACAAAACTAGCCTTGAAGCAGTGCTGCCTAAAAACAGCAACAGAAGTGAGTGCAAAGAAAAAAAAGTCTACAGGTTATAAAGAAGAAAGTATTTTTTTCTCACTTTTTCTACAGTATGCCTCATTAATGCCATTCCAGCATACTGCTGTGACATTCGCTAATGCAGCTCCACAGAAAAAACACAAAACACAAAGTAGTTTGTGTTTTGCTGCTCGGTGGTTCCCTGTGAAATCAGCTGCATGGGCTAGTCAGCCACGGGAAAATGCCAGGCCAAAAAAAGCAGAAAAACACGAGTAAAGGGAGCTAAGAGTTGAGCAGGAGAGGACTGAAAATCGGTTCACTATCAGAATATGTTGTATAGCAGAGTTCAAAACTACATTTGCTTTTAGGTTTTGTTGTCATAGGATGGTGAAACTACCTCTAAACAACAACTATGCAAAGATTATTTTTTAACAAAGTGGTTTCACTGACATAAAAACTATGTTGATAGCTTAGTTGTACAACAAAAGTTGATGTTGACGTTTGGTGCTTAATTGACTAGTTAGACTAATATAATCCTTGCTACCTCTGCTGGAGGTCGCTTTAGGGAAAATAATCACAGGGAGACACACACACACAAAAAAATAGGAAATCAAAGGATAGCCTGTACCTAGCTCTGCAGATATGTGGATAACTGAGGATTCCAGCACCATAGTTAACTATACATGCTGAGCACATTCTACAATTTTTATTACAGCTGTCTTTTTCTTACTTGACATGGAAAATATTCTTTTATTTTGTATTTCAAGTGCATAGTTTCATGTAAGTATCTGTACATATGTAGCACATAGATGTCCCAGAAAAGTACTGGGATCTCTTTAAGTGGGTGGTGAGGGAAGAGAGCGATACTGGGGAAACCAAAATGAAATGTCCTGTGAAAGCTGGATGTAGGTTCCTGAACGATACCACTTTGTGTTGGTCCTGAAGTTAAAACAGAACTTGTGAATGTAATGGTTTTGAGTTGAAGTTCCATCTTCGATGTTGAAGATTATATGAACTGATTTGAAACAAGGATTCGTGTAGTTTATAACATTAATAAAAGTATTAATAACCATTTCTAAATAATGTTGCATCGTTAGTTGTTCCTAACATCTGTCCAGGTGTCATAGCTGCAGATGTTTGTTTATGTTGTTTATTTAATACCTGCTGTGTCTTAAATATATTGTATTTATCTAGAAGCAAGTCATTTATTGACTTGACTTGAGTACTTACATTACTAATCAATCTACTCCCATAGTTTCCAGTGTCACTTCTAAGCAGATGATACCTTTCTCTATCTAGCATATTAGATAAATCCAGAGCTTCAGCACTAATCTCAGTTTATCTATCATATCTACACCACTAGCCAAAAGTTTGGACACACCTACCCAGTACATTTAATATAAAAAGATTTTCAAACTTTTCACTGGTTGTTCCGTGTTTAGGTATAACTCCAGTTGTGGAATTATGATGAGCATATAAAACTAGAAACTAGAACTCAGTAAATGTTTCAGAAGTTATTTTAGGATTCTAATTTATTCAAATTTTGCCTTTGATTGAAATGTGCTTGGTGGTTCGATTAAGATGATGTATTACTATAAAATATTAGTTTTTGAGTAAGATACCACTGTGCACTTAATTAAAAACAAACTGATCTCTTGGGATAGATAAAACAGACTAAATTAAAGGGGTGATTATAACCAGAGAGGAATGCCTTAGACTAAAACTCAGAAATGAATGATTTTTTAGGAAGAAATAAATGAACTGCAGCTAATCAGAGAGCTGCTCTAGTTCGCCATCCAACATACTGTACATAAGCTGTATGGCAGGACCACTAAACACCTGAGTCAGGACTGACCTTTAACTCTTTCATGGTTTCCCGGTCTCATGGGGATATTGGTATGCTTTGCCAGAGGGCACCATGGCTGTTCAGTGCCCAAGGTGTTTGCTGCAGAGGGATGGAAATGGATTCAGCAAATATGTTGTGGATGTGAATCCCGACCAAGCCGTGGGCGTGAATAAAAATGACCGGTAAATGCCTGATGCTGTCACTGAGCTCATTAACACAGGTGTTTAGATCCTTGTGGATGCAGGTCGGGAACACAAGTCTGTGGAGCTTTGACAGCAAAACAACCTTTCCCCCTGATTTTTGTAAAGACTTGGCATTAGGTTATAATGATTAGATAGGTAAGGGCCCCTTTCGCTGCCACTAACTTTGACAGTCGGTCTTAATGATGGTGACATTTCAAATATGCTTGGGAGAAAATTGCCCTCACTCTTCATCTATATAAAAAACAAAATCACTGGCATGTGAAATTTCTGTAGTGGGGGAATAGGAGGAGTGGAAACGGTTGTATCAGGAACTAGTAGGAGGGCGCACGTTTTTTCTGGTTGATTAAGCAGCTCAAATCATCCTTTGTGAAGGCAGGGTGGAAGATTGAGGGAGGGAGGGAAGCTAAACCTCCCAGAGGAAGGCGTTTTGGGTTCATTACTGCTGGATTGATGCGGGTGGGGTTTTTTGTTCCGGGCTCAGTTTCAGGGGCGTGGGCCTATTCATAGGCAACACTGGAGGCTCCTGGATTTATTCCGGCCCAGTGGGTCGCTGCAGCCGTGCTGGCGGGCTGTGCTGGAGGATTTAAACCCTTATTGCCACCGCATACCAGCATGCTACTCGCAAAGAAAATGAAAGCATGGAAGCAAAACCATATATTGTCATTATCAGAGTCCACAGGAGACAGAAACAGGGATGGACACAGAGAGATTGTTGCAGAAAGGATGTAGGAATGTAGGCTGATGTGGGTGTGGGTGAGGGGAAGACTAGTTGTTGAAGGAATAAGTAACGGAAGAAAATGAAGGATTGATGAAGATGTGAAGGAAGGGGAAAGATGGACTTGCTCAGTCTCTGTGTAAAGGATAGAGGGTTGGTTGTCCACTGTTAGAGCACAGCAGGGTCACTGTCTGCAGCTGCATGGTCCCTGTGGCCGAGCTCCATTTCTGGGATTTCGTATTTCCCAACAAACACACACAGAAAGAGAAGCGAGGTTTCTCATTAATGTGCACAGCGGCACAGGGCCTATTTTAAAGACCATTACATCCTGGTAAGAATGCGTCGTTTGTCAAGATAGTGCAGGAATTACATCTGACTTGTCTTCTCTGTTGCGCTATACTTGATGTGAAGGCAAATCAGTTCACACATGTTAACACTGGAAATACATAAAGCCCCCTGTGAAAACATTCATCCTCCAGGCCTTCTTCCTAGACTTGGAAAAGCCCAGGGGAAAATTGTCATTTTTGTAAAACCAGGTGTCTGACTGAAGAAACTCTTTCTATATCTGAGTTCGGGTGATAATAATTCTTGCTACTTGGCCATGAGCACAGCAACTTTTTCAGGGCATCCACCCAAAATGTTGTCGTCCAAGCAGCACGTTGTTCCAACATCCAGGTGTACCTGCTCCTGCTCTGGGACTGTTTCATGGGAACAGCTGAATGGGGCTGTCTGCTGGCCTGCTCCAGGGTTACCGATGATGAATGGACAAACTCAAACACTCCTGTCCTGAAATAGAGTGTTTTCCAGGACTGTACAGCCTGACCTTGGAGAGAACATTAAAAGAATCGACAACTTTGGACTGATTGATGATCTCTGAACTCCAGCTCATTGACTGTAGGGAAGAGTGATGAGATAGAAGTGTCTGGTTTATTAAAAATGGAAAACTGTAAGACCTTTTTATAATTCCTCACTTTTTATTATTTGAGACTCACATTAGATCCATTTAGTTTCAAAATGGCAAAGAAGGATAAGTGTTTTATAGATGTAATAAAAGGCTAAACTGAAATATCCAAATCTATGTGCCATCTATTATCTAATTGTTCACTTGATTGATGCACTTTTACAGCAATCACAGTGTGAAGGGTTCTTGGTTATTTAAAAGCTTGGAAAATGTCTTTTTTATCTAATGTTCCTCCAATTCTTCCTCCCAACCAGCCTGCATGTGGAGCCCATTTTCTGCTCTGTTCAGAAATGCTGCTTTAAACGAGCTGGATTCTGGATTCAGACTCAGATCCGAACAGACTAACCGGCTTTTCAAAGTTACATGTAGGGCTGGGACGACGTGTTATAAGTCGATGCCGCTTTGTGAATCACGTCATATCGATAATGGCGGCGTCACTTAATTAATTTAATAGATTAATAGATTTTTGAATTGCATCTTTTTGTTAAAAATAACCAATAGACTAATCGATTAATCGAAAAAATAATCGCTAGATTAATCAGAGAAAAATAATCGTTAGGGACAGCTCTAGTTACTTGGGTTTTCTTGGTACTAGCCTTCTTCAGTCCTGCCTGAAAAGCATCCTCAGGACCAGATGCCACGTTTGACTGAAGAGGAGGTACTGATAGGGGGATTCTGTGCTTCTGGGCCCTCAGATGTCTTAAAAGGGAGAATTTTACTCTGATTGATGCATGCATTTAGCAGTGATAGACAAGATTTTTCATCTTTACAAAGGTCTCAATGACAGGACCAGTCGTTAACTAGAAGTTGTAACACTCGTCATGGTTTAGGTTCCAGAAACTTGTGTCCCGTTTTTCATTTATTAAATTCTATTCCTGACTTTGCTCATTTTTTCGCCATCCCACCATGTAAATAAAAACTATGTCTGACTGCATGCTATGCAGGGAATACTAACTGCGAGAACTTTCTTCAGTTCAGAACACCATGACTACAACACCAGCAAAACACCCATAACTCTTCATGCTTTATGTTGGTGGTCCCAATCGGTGGGATCGTATATGACATGAGCCAATACCATGTACATGGATACATTAAGCAGTTGGAATACACTCTTGTTCAGCTTCCTGTTCTTCCACACCTGCTTTTTGTTGATGGTTTCATTTGCTTTTGTCCACAGGTTGTTGTAATAATTCATTATTCACTTTTCATAGGTATATTTTCCTTGGTTTTTGTTGCTCTTTACTAGAATGATATTTAGTCCAAATTTGGCCCACATCTGGGGTATTCTTTGGTCCATATTTGGCCTTGACTTACAAGGTTGACTCCATGCAGATGTTGCTGCCAACACTGTTGACATAATCTATGTCCAAACTGGATGGTTTGCTTTAGTAGACTGATTTTCTGTGTTTGGTTATTTGACATTCTCACCTTTTGCATTCGTCTGTGTCATGTGTTTGGAACCTTCCTAGACCATGAAATGTCACAGGAATATTTAGAACTTTGAATAAATGCCCCTGGCTGCTGTCCAAACCAAGAAAATGGCAACTTTTCAGTGACTTGTGAGTAACGCAGATGATTTTCTTCAAGTCTGCTACCCATAAGTCTGCTTCCATTGTGTGGTTGCTGCCACTCACCATCTCCTCAGGTATAAATCTCAACCATCATCCCTGCCAGATATTCATAGTCCAGACTGGTTTATCTAATCAGAGCAGAAATGATAGCCAGATTTATTTTTGAGGTTTAGTATGAATTATTGTACCTTTGCATGAGGTGCCAGCTGAGGTGCTGCTTTGGTGACAAATGCACAGATGCATCCAAATGGCAGGTGGAAGCAGATCCAGTTTGCTCATTATAACTTTTTTGTCATCTTTATTGTCTTTTGTTGTCTCCTCCGACATGTGCATGACTTGCAGCCTTTTCATTTCCCACCACACCAACACCTGTGCTCCATTTTCTTATTTTTGTGCCTCCAGACCTGACTGCGCAGATCGCCCTGGAATGGGCTTGATTACTGCAGCCAATAACCACAAGTGGATCTGATTGCAGAGAGACTCGTCTATGAAAAAGAATACTGCGCCGTATAATCTGTAGCTGCTACGTTCCATGTTCTGTGCTACTGATTGCAGAGTTTCTAGAGTCTTGAAATGAGGCGTAATTACAGCCCGACTCTGACAGATCATAGACTTCGCTTTTATGAGTGGCGAGTAGAAAATGAGAAAATTGCCGGTATTCTGTCCTTAGCTCCTTTACCCCTTAAAATCCTTCTGGAGCCAGCAATCATTGATACTTCATTAACAAACCCGTTGATCAGCGCTTCTATTGAAGGGGGAAGCAGAAAAAACTGGTCGATAGTTGGCATATCGTCTCCTAGGCAAACAGACTTCTCGGGTTTTCAATGAGTCATAGACAATGGACTCTAATTATAGCCATTCTCAAGTGTTTGGAGGAAGGTGTTAAATTGTAAAGTAGGTTGCCCATGCTGTGAGAGATCCCAACACTGCAATACCGTAACAACACCGGCTGTGAGTTTATTCAAGTCAATACTCGAAGGCAAAGACAGGTTTATGAGGTCTGTTATTGCTCTCTCTCCGCTTTCCCTCTGATGTTCTTGTAAATGTGATTGAATATCTTTAGAGTAGGGTCTCCTCTGAGGAGCCGCCGTCTCCACAGGGGACCGAGTGTATTTGTAGAAGCAATCTGTCTACTTGAAGACTCTGTCTCCAGAGTGTCTTAACTCTTATTTCTTCTTTTTCTCTGCCCAAATGAAAGACGACACAGGGTGCTGTCTGCCCATTGTCCCAAGGGTTTAGTCTCTCCTGTCTTGTCAAAGAGAATATGTGAGTGTGTGTATGCAGCGTTTGTTCTGATCTGATTATGTCTTTGAATGTGAAAGTATTTATGTTTATGTTTGAAGTTTAACTTTATCTGTTCTTTACGATATTTGGTTCAGAATAAGGCCTGTTGATCATGCAATGCTGTTTAAACATAATCTGATCAACTGATAAGGGGGATATGTGGGGTAAGAAACATTGGAGAGAGAAAGTCTTGTTCAGCAAAAAGTAGAAGAAGATCATTTCCAGAAGAAGATTCCAGAAGTGTAAACGTATTTATTTGCCTACATATTCTGCATTTTTTATAGATATACCTAAATATTTTCATGTAATGTACAAATACCAAGTAAATATTTGGTTGTAAATAGGATGTTTAAGGTTTGGCCTTGAAAAGGTTTGCATAGATAAAACAGTAGATTTTCCATTTTAATCTTAACTTCTTTGAGTACCTGCACAAAATGTTCAGAATTGGAGTCAAACACCTTGAGAGGTGAAATTATTTTGGCAAATAAATAAATTTCTCATAGAATTCTTAAATTCTGCAGGTAACCGGGCGTTATTCGGTTGTCCACAGCAGTACAACACTTAACTGGCCACAACAAAACACCTTGTCCATTACAATTTTTTCTCCATTCGTTTGCTGTCATCAGTCTTGGCACTTTATCCAAAATAACCTGGACGGTTCAGCACAACACCAAAAAATCATCTCTCTCCCAAAACTCTTCACTCCTGTGTTAAAATGAAATGTCTTTCACATACAAATAGTCAGTGTCCCCAAAATGCCTCATCCCTTTGCCGTTTTGTCAGCACCACAAGTCAAAACGTCTAAATTTTTTGTGACAATGGCAGAGGACCATTGAAATGTCCCTCATGTCCACCTCACTTTTAGCCCACTCATTTGATGACAATGGTTGTCATAATCATTCCTTTTTGTCTAGCTAACAGAATACAAACTGAAAAAAGAGAAAAAAAGGATTTTACAGTAAAAGAAGCCACAAAGATTGACATTATAAATACATATATATATTTAAATTTACAAATAAATAAATAAATAAATAAAGATATATATATTCCTGAGGTACAGACACCTCCATGTGGCGGAAAAGCACATGTGCTAGGTGTGTGTTCTACATATGCTCCACCTGTACAGGCCCGTGTGGTTCACATGTGAAGCACATGATGTCTACATGTGAAAACCTGTGCTTTTGGAACATTTTCATGTGTTTTTCTATAAGGTGAAGAAAGCTGTAGATACCACTAAGAACTCAATAAGAGTTCACAGTAACCTCTCTGTGATGGATTGTGGGAGGAAAGTGGAACACCCACTTAGCTCTAAGGACCGTGTTTAAATCCAAAATGCCTCTGATGTGGGCGGCATGGTGCTGCAGCGGTTAGCAGGGACACCTTGCATCCAAGAACTGAGTTACTGGCTGAAACTAAAGACCTGCGCGACCGGATAAAGCAGGTAAAGCTAATGTGAACGGTGCATGATGCGA
Source organism: Craterocephalus amniculus (assembly GCA_036024015.1). Classification (NCBI taxonomy): domain Eukaryota; kingdom Metazoa; phylum Chordata; class Actinopteri; order Atheriniformes; family Atherinidae; genus Craterocephalus; species Craterocephalus amniculus. The sequence continues at coordinate 11,339 of JAVQJG010198341.1, read as the reverse complement.
AGTGACACTGCTAACAATGAGCTGGCACGGTGGAGTATTCATCCCTCTGATGTCTGGGCCAACTTCTGTGTATGTAGTTTATTTGCTGCTTATCTTACTCAAAGAAAGCGACGTGAGCGTATCCCATCAAAGCGTAAGGCTGTGAAAAATGCAAATGCTTGAAAGGATTTTTAATTCACACCAATGACTCAACAGTTAATCAGCCAGGTGCAGAGATTTCTAGCTTTGCTGAATTAGGGGGAAGGGCCCAGCCCCCAGTTCCCGCTCACTCCCCCAGCTACTGGCATTTTCAGCTTACTGATGGATGATGTATGAGTGAGCTGCCGCAAAAGCTAAAACGCCTTGTTCTCCAGCCAAAACAACGACAGTGATTTTTATTATGCATTCATCGCAGGCTTTCACCGAGTTACAGTATTACCTCCTCTGTGTGAAGCATTTTCTGTGTCACATCGTGGCTCCAGGAGGCCACATGGCTGACACATGTTCCAGCAAGCATAGAGTCTGAACAGATTGGGAGTCGAAGCTCTTTTAGTTGGCGGTCTCTGCATCGTGGAAAGCTGTGTGTTTTAGTACGCATGACTGAACGGTCTAGTTCCCATGGGTCTGAGGTGTGCTGAGCTGTGATTGCCACTTAAGCATGTGTGCCCACAAAAGTCCATCCATCTGTGGTCAGAACAGGTGTCTATTCCCTTGGTTTCATGCTAAGGTTTTCTCTAATGGCCTCCTACAGCTGCACTGTGTGTTACAAGGTTGTTCTTGTGTGTTAAAACTTCTGAAAACACCTTTTCTGATACTGAATTAAGATGCTTTCCTTATATTTGGGGCACATTCACACCAGGTTCGGCCAGGGGACTCCGTTTGATTCAATGAGGGTTTGGTGCTCTTATGCAAGTGGGGAAAACCACCTGAAGGCCGCTGCTCATTGGGGGCATTACCCCCCTAAATGGCTCATTGCTTGGCCAGACTGGAACACTTCCTGTCTGTGGTCCGCTGGATGGTCCATTTGCATTCATACTGACAGGACTTTATTTATTCTGTTAAAATGAATGAATAAAACAAGACTTAAACATGTGGAGTAGACTCTTAAAGCTATGGAAGTGCAGCACATTTGTTCTCACAGAGACAAAGCCAGTTATCCTGCAGGCCAAAGCTAGCCCACACAACGCTCTCTGCTCCAACTTTCCTCAGGGATAATCTTCCCATAAATAGGCCTGCTGCTAATTGTTCTAATGCTGGTACATGGCTGACCACCCACAACCAAAACTATGTTGAAACCGAAGCTCCAGCTTGATCTAAGCAGCGTGTAGCAAACAGGAATAGCTAAAGGCATTCCTTTCTTCTTCTCTTCCTTGCATAGGCTTTCACAAGAGCAACACTTCCCGGGAGAAATGAATTTCTCCTTCATCCCATGTTTTTATTGCACATAAAAAAAGGCAAATATGTTTTTTTTCTGCTTTCCACTCACCATCCCACACCTCCTTCCTGTCCTGGCCATCCGTCAGCCTTCCCGCTGTGCTGCCAACGTGACAGAAGAGCCGTCAGAGCATCTCAGCGAGCGGCCGTGATGCCGAGCCGGAGTGACAGAGCGACAGGGGGAAATGTGCCAAACAAACAGCCAGTAATATTGCTCTGTCCTTTCACTTACAGCTCTCTGTCAAGCTAGAGTGCTGACAGAGTGGGAAAAATTACAGACACCCTCAAACATGCAGGCATCCAGGCGATGTGCCCCCCTCCCACCTCCTCGCACGCATAAACACCGAATCCTGTTTGTTTTATAAATGCTTATTCTCTAACAGATTTCTTGCAGTGTTGCTCATTAAGTGTCTTTTCGCTGGCTTCCTGCTGCAGAGCCCGATTCAGGGATTCACCAATGCCAAACCTGTATCCCACGCGTTCCGTGTGTGACTTTGCCTTGGTAGCCCCCCTCCGAGCTGCGCCGGGTTATTTGCACAGCTCCGGGTGAGGATTACGTCCGCGGGGCCTGATTGTTTCCCATGCATGACTGGCATTAATGCGTCTGGGTAACTAAACGGGACGGGCGATGCACAGAGACGCGGCTAGCTCTTACCTCAATCAGGGCCTGGATGATCCGGGATTACCAGAGATCCCATCCATCCATTCCTTACGGACTTGGGCTTGCTGCATCTCCAAGATGCCTGTATGCGCTCCATGTTAATCACGGCTGAAAACCAGCATCTGCAAAGCGCCAGAGAATGTGAGGAGTGCGTCTAAATGTAGATTATCCTGGCATCCTCTGCGTTTGAGTCAGTAACAGTGAGAAAAGGTGTTTCTGATCAGATTCCGTGCTGCAGCGCTGCTTTTGATCATGCTGTTGGAAGAATTTGAAAGCCTTTGCCGTGTTTTACAAGTATGAGATGAAAGAATCAATGAGGGATCGGCACACTTAGATTCAATGTAGCTATTTCATAAGCACACACAGCTCCGTCCTACATGTTTGTGCTCTTTAATGGTGTGCCAGCTCTGACATCGGCTCATTTTTCTTTTATTAAGGGTCCAAAATGATTAAACCGTGGAGTACGGTTATTGAATTTAATGTGGAAAATCAGTCCATTTTTCTTCCTGAAGTAGGCATTGTCTCCTGACTGACTTCTGCAGTGACAAAAGAGATTAAGAGGCCTTAATTCTCCTCAGAAATCCACTTTAGCCCTGCTGGAGAATCTAGCCCGCGGCTTGGAGAAAGCTCCATGTCCCTATCTGCAGACTGAGCTCTTTAGCTTTATGTGAGCCGCGTCTCTCTCCTTGTGTTCATCAGTGACCGGTGCATCTGATAGAGTTCACCTCAGGCAGAAGGGGCGGGATTACTTCCTGGGCGCCTGCTGCTTGACGACCTTCTGACCTCTACATAGACTCGAGGGCTTCTCAGACATCTGACTGCTTATATGGATACTTTCTCCCCTTACTAGCGTGGGTGTAGCTGCATAATTCATGCAACTTGGCCCGCTGTTAGCTGACCTTTGACCTCTGGTTAGTAAGCACATTTCATCTAATTCGTCGTTCAGAGCGAGGGTTTCTGTAATTGCAAGTATTATTTGTCTTAATTATGCAGAAACAGACTCGGAAAATGATCCGACTCTGACACTTACGGCAGCTGAGTTGCTGAGCTATTACGGCGCTAATCAGGACAGAAAAGATGGCGTCCGTCTGCGCGGCTCGTGTCAGCGGCATCCGGGCGTGCCATAAATCACCTCTTAGAGTTGCTGGAGGTATGAATCATTGCACAGAGCTCAGCTCCTCAGACACCCTTGCTCTTTGTTTTTTTTTTCTTCTTTTTTTCGGGGCCAGATGGAGCAGGTAGTTAATTTATTCTGAGACTGCAGTGCCTGGCCAGAGGTGAAACTACGGCGACTAAATCCATGTCCCATCTTTCCCTCCATCACGCTGGAAGCTGGGGACGATGACTGGACTGGGACTGGAGTGGTACCTCTTCCAGCCCCCGCTTTGATTCAGATGCATTCATGTGTTTTCTTCTCTCAGGGAGCCAGTGAGTGATTCATTTTGTCGTGCCGGGGTGGTTTTGTCTGAATAAAGCAGGGTTAGCCTAACGCAGCGCTCCCCTCTGGAACTTTGCGTCACAAGAGCCTCAGGGCGCAAACATAAGTGGATTAGAAAACATTTGCAAAGAATCCACTCTGTGTTTTAGAAAAATGTCACGTCCAGGCACATCTAGCCCCGTCTCGCCTTCCTACTCGTCCCTAATAAACGCAGATGCCCTCGCCGGCTAACGCATGCATAAGCATGAGCGCAGCCACATGCAGCATTGTTCTGAGTCGGCGGCAGGCCTGCTTCCTCGCTGGAAACGAGCCGTGATACTAACAGGAGGTGAAGTGTTATCCGGCGCGGCCTGGTCGCGGGGCTCGCCCTCTGTGCGGTGGCGCAGCGCCAACTAGCTCCACTAGGCGGGCGCAACCTGGGGCGCGGCAGCAGGGGGAGGGTTAGCGCCACAGAGCAGCAAACCCACGCTGCCCGGGCCGTGGCATTTCCACAGGCTGCCAATTAGTGGGACCTGATGTGATGGCGTCCAAAGCTTTCTCCAAGTGACTAATAGGAATTAAATCTACTGCCTGTTGTATCCGTGTCTGGTTTTGCTCCCAGAGCTGGGATCCATCATTACAGAGCAAAATATCCCCTTTGTTTCCTCTCACATGGCTGTGGGACATCGCCAAGCCGGACACAAAGAAGATTTGACTCGGTGCACTCCGAGGCCTCGCGTCCACACCTCTGGCTTGTTTTCCCGGCACGGCCCGGCCTGAATGTCTTCACACAGCATTAAAATGCAGGCATGACAGGAGCTTCACTTAATTCATTGACCTCATTCCTTGATCTTGTTTGTGTTCTGGCTGCTTAGCGGGCCTCTGTAATGACAGCCGGCGCTGCATGGCAGCTCAAGCTAATGTCTCTGCTCTGAGATGCCGAGAGATGAGGCGAAGAAGAGAGGCGGGGGGTTATTAGATTATCTCCGACATTATTTCAGCTCTCTTTCACGTCCCTGACAGAGACTCCACAAGAAAGCAGGAGAGTAATGGACTTTTAAACCGACTGTGTGAATGGCTGATTTAATGCCTGCGTTTGGGAGGCTCAATCGATACCTCGCCCCACCTTCAGGCTCAGCTTCTATAGGATATCCATAAATTGAGTGGATGATGGCCGCAGAGTCTAAAGCCACCTACTCCCTCTAAACACCATCATGAGGAGGGAGTGTGATAGGTCACATTGTCCCGCGGCTGGCAGAGATTAATTGAGGCCGTATGACTTAGTGGCCTCGCCGAGCCGTCCTCCATCTCTGCCCTTAAATAACCTCATAATGTTTTGATTGCAGGTAATTTTTAAAAACTTTTTGTTGAGTTTCTTGGCATCACGGTGGCGGGGAAGATGCATTGCAGCCTTTCCAACGAGGCCCAGATGGTGGTGCTTGAATGAGATGCAGTGACAAAGTGCAGCGAAGACTCTCGGCTGTCTCTGGGGTCTTAAATCCTCGGCTGGACGGGACTCCGTCTCTATCTGTCAGCCTGTCGAGGGTGTCGGCCGGCGGAGTTAAACAGCTCCTTGTACCTGGGCCTGGTCCTTTGTTTGTGCGAGTTGGGTAATTGGGCCGGTGATATTCAGCCATAAGCTTGTTTCTGAATGGAACCCCCCCCCCTCTCCGTATGTACACACTGTGAGATTGTGCTTTTGAAGACGTTTGCGCGGCTCTTACAGCTGTAATCCTTAAGATTTCTTTTTTGTCTTTCTCATTCATCATGTTGTTTCTGACTGCAGTTCACAGGGACGACTTGTCACTAATGTTTTTTTGATTTTCCTCGCAGTTTCTGAAGGTGGTTGGAAGGAATATTAGAGTCTAATGCAACTCATTCACAGTGGTTTGAAAGCGAAGAGATGTGCAGAACTACACACAGTATTTTCTAAGTACTGAGAATCATTTCTTTTGAAATGCAGAGTTCTTATTTACCAGCTAATCTCATACGAAGCTCTGCAAAGAGAAAGAGCTGTGAGAGAAATTAAAGTTCCCTTCAGGTCACAATTTGACAAACTCGTCATGCAGAGTTTGGGGATGTCCTCTGTCTTCACGTAATCCCTCACTGAGTACAGGATGAAGCCGAGGTCAGGACTCATGCTGGTGGACTCCCAGTTTCTCTTGCTGTGTTTTGGGTGTTGGAATAAGAAGATTAAACCTTTTAACATACTGTGGTTTGAATTCTGCCAGCCCTATTTAAAAATGTAATGATTAAAAACAAACTGCTGGGATCTGCAGCTCTCATGAACCAGAACTTTATTCACAGTAGAATGTATGAAAACTCGACTTATTCAGCCATTTACTGAAAATCACAGCTATTGTACACCTCAAAAGTTGAAACGGAGGAAAGGAACGGTTGGGGAAAGAAGTATCACTGGCAAGGAGAAAACTGGAGGATCTGGTTTACAAAGAGCACTTAGGAGAGGCAGAGTTTGTCAGAAGTAAAGACCTCAGAGGTTCAGCAATCTGCAAAAACTGTTAGGTTTGGAGGCGTTTCTTCCTACTTTTCCACCAAAGCAGTTCCAGTGCTGGTTCTGGTTCCTGCTAAGGACTGGTCTGGTTTTCAGCTGGACTGTTGCATCGATTAAAATCTTTCTTCCAGTTCATCTTGAGAGAGTCTGTCTTCACAGCAGCAGCAGGTCCAGGTGTTTGACTCAGTCTAGTTTACGAACGCAATCCTAAACAAGAACAGTGTATGTTTGTTTGTGAAAGCTCTCAATGTTTATCGATGTCTCCTTTGTTAGATTCTCTCGATCCGGATCTGTAAACTCCAGCTGAATTAAACATAGCTGCATACCCTTTTTAGAAAACCAGCCACAGATAGAGATTCATGCCAGCATGAAACTGCTCAAAAAAAACATTCAACATGCTTTTTTTTAAAAAAGTACATTTTTCCAAACTGGAAACTCAATGTTGTTACATGCTAAATTAAACTTTTATAAGCTGGCATTTTTGTAACATGTTTTCGTCCCAATTCTCCTTGATTCTTTTTTTTTTTTTGGGTGGCGATTCAACTTAAATTGTGATTTTTGGGATTCGATATTTCTGATTTTTGTGATATTTAGTTAGCTTTTTTAACACCAGACCACGTGAAACGTTTAATGATGACGATTTCCCCCAAAAATACACATCACTTGTCAGTCGGTTTGTAAGATTTATTCAGTAGCTATATGTTTAAACCAGCTGAACTTTTTTAAAATTATTTTGTTCAATTTTAAAGCATTTAAATTAGGAAAAAAGCTCTTCTGGCAAAGCAAATTAGCTCAGCAAAACACAGCAGTCAGATCATTCTGCTGCTGTAAAGCTGGAAAAGACAAGTTAATAAATAAAAAAATATATTTTAGCATTTAAAGAGTTTTAATACTAAAATTTAAAGAATTTAGTATAGTATTTAGTATTTTAAGATAATCCTGAAACAAAAAAATGACAATATTTATGTCCTGTAACCTTCAGCTGGAGTCACCATCACCTCTTTTACCGTCCCCTTGGGAATTGGGCCATTCGATGGAGGTTTCCAAAGCGCTTCCTTATTATGAAATGATCCCAACATAATTGAAATTATGATAGTCTAGAAATAGCCAAAATAATCCTAAAAGGGTGGCTTCCACCCCTCGCCTCGTGGGGAACGTGCCCGGTTCTTGATTCTAACCCAAACCAAAAGGCAGCACTTTCATCATTTTGTCTTTGCCCAGGAAGAAGCAGGCAGTTGTCAGGACTTTAAAGAGCAGCGTTGTAAACTCAACAAACTGGCTGTGAGCTGTACAAGCACCTTGATTTGGCTCACACAGGTTTTATCGACCTGCATAAATGTTTGAACTTGGATGGCTCCTCTTACCTTAAGCATCTGGGAATGAAACGGTAAAAATAAGCACCAGAGCTATGGATCATTTGCTTCCTTTAGAGGCCTCAGATCAATAGTTGCACAGTCTGAGCATCCGCTTGTCTTCTCAGGCACTTTTGGGTTGCATTTATATTGGAAAAAGATGGCCACTCTCCTGGAAATCACTGTGATCATTGCTTGTATTTGTGTGTCAGCATGCATATTGGTAATTTCACACACTACAGTGGAGGTGCAGACCTATTTCTAGGTGAGGAAGAGTGCATCTGTTCCACCGAACGGCGTTTGCTGTCACATTTTCGCCAATCTGTGGCTGTGCGTGAGTGCTTGCATGTGATTCCATCTGTCTTGTTCGAAGAAACGCATGCTTTTACAAACTGCTTGCCATAAACGTCACAGCAGAGTACATAGAAAAACAAAAAGCCCTCCCTACCTGCTGAAACTGCAGACCTCCTAAATCTGAGCATCCGCCACGGCGTTCAGAGCTAATTACCCTTCATACACAAAGATGCGGCACTTGGTTGCAGGAGGAACGTTGCAGGTTTCATCACGCTCTCCGACGTCTGCGGCACTCAGTGCTCTTCCTCCCTTTTCCTGTTTTTTAACTTCCATTTCCGCTCTGATGTGCTTTGGGGAGCGATGAAACCTTTGTGGAGGGTTGTCTCCACATGGTGGCTTGGATGGAGGATGGAGGTTTAATCCTTCTAATTATTCCACTGTGAGGAAAGTGAGACTGCAGAGGTTTGTGGGGGGTAAATGGAGATTATTAGACCCTTTAGAGGCAAAGAGGGGTGCATGAGTCATTGGAGGTCGCTGCTTTCCTTTACGGGTGCGGTGAAACGTGGCGTTGGCCCGGCGAACCGCACTGCAGTGAAAAGGCAAACAACCCCCGTGAAGCCAACACCTGCAGCCTCACGCAGCTACTGTTGTTTTTTCCTTCCCTCTGCTTTACGTATGACTAATTAGCCGCGGTGACTTAGAAGAATGCTGCAGGGATGAGAAGGAGCTGGCAAAGATGCCGCTCCTCCACCACGGGGGGCGTCCACATGGGAGAAAAGATACCAGTTATTCTTTAAAAACAAACAAAAGAGTCTGATGCAGCATTTAGAGGAGGCAGTGAGATATCTACCTTTCTGTTTACTTTTAGATCTTGTTAACTTGGTACTTTACATCAATAGCCTCCAAACTTTTTTAAGCACAACCTGTAGGATGACATATATTGTTTATGACCCTCCCTTCCCACTCCTTCTAAAGATGTGGTTCCTTTAGACAGGAATTGGTTTGTTCACGACAAAGAATGGGCTCTTAGAAATGGCTCATTCATGAAGGACACATCACTAGTAATGATGTTTAATAAGTTTTTACAGTAAAAGGACAAAATATAAACCTGATTTATACGAAAAGAAATCTTCAATAACTTCTGCTGTGATCTGCTGCAAAATAAGAATGACCTGGATAATAATAAAGTAAAGTAATTAAATATAGAATAATAATGATAGAAAATAGAATAAACCTGATTCGGTGTGGGTGCAGTTGTGGGTGAAACATGTTTTTTTTTTGAGTGCAGGTCCCTGGTTGAAGATTAAAAGTTTGCTAAATTTAACTTCATCATTGTTGAATTAAATCCAGCTGATGTCTTTTTATGCACCATGATTTCCAGGGTTTTGTATCATTTTAAAACCAAAACATGAGTTTTTACTGAAATACTGTCGCTCTCTCAGTGAGTTATTCTTTGTTTTTCGTTTATTTTCTTTGGTCTTGTGCAGCCTCGGAAGTGGGAAGTTAAAAAGCGGCCAACTCGGCTGGAGTTAAAGACACAACATGTTGAAACAATCCGGTTTTCCCTCCACACATTTCTACCTGAATGCAGCAGAACTTTTTTCCATCCTGTTTGCGTTTCTCACTTCCGACTTTCTCACCTCTCCAACTGACTCTGGTCTCTCTTTGTGCTGCTTCCTTCCAGCACCTGCACTTCCTGTCACACCTATACACTCTGTGTGTCGTGTGCGTGTGTGTGTGTGTGTGTGTATGTGTGTGATGACCTGAGGGAATGTTTAACACCGGTACAGATGGTACATCCACTCATGTTCTTCTTCTCATGCTCTTCCAACATGTTTCATCTCATGTCTTAATGTTCTCACACACTTGCATGTTAAGCCGGATCTATCGTGAGTTCTGGTCATGCATCTCATGCTCCTCTAACACCGCGGTTCCCAACCGATTTTCCTTCTTTCATATATTGGCTACCATTACCTGATATTTTTTTAAAATTTGGAATATATTATTCTGAATAAATAACAATTTGGAATAAAATATTCTCTTTCAGGTTTACATGGAAATGTAAACTCCATGGAACTCCATGGTTCACATGGAAAACAGGTTTTATTGGGAAGGGTTCTGATTGGTTGGGGGGCGGAAGTGACTCGCACAGTTGTAAATTTTTTTCTTTTCTATTTTCATTTAAAGATGAACAAATGTGACAGTCAGCAGACAAAGATCTCTGTGAGGTGTACAACTATAAATCAAAGAATTCTGCTGAAGAAAAACAAAATATCTCAATTTGCATGAGTATGTTTTCATTTTCGTTTGATGCACATCTGTTGGCAGGAAGCAGGCTGCAGGATGCTTAAACCTTCCCTACCCATCATATTATTTCTGCATGTCTATTCTCTTCTATTCTCTTTTTTGTTTATTTTCTTTATTTCTACCTCAGTTTCCACAGGATGATCATGAATGTTTTCATTTGATCTTATGCAGCTGTATCTGCCACATTTCTTTACAGAGCAGCTTCAGAGTTGAGGCGAGATCATAAGATGTGTGGTTTATGGCAGAAAAAACAAAGCTTATTGCCAGAAGATCCAAAATTGATTTAGTAGAAACAGAAGATGGTGCATGCACGCTGCTATATGCTGTAAAACTCTCCCAGTAATCCTGCCAGGCTTTTCTAACTGGATCTCGTGCTGAACACTGTGGTAGCACTCCTGTCATACTATAAGATAGTCTTAGTTGTCACAGGAAGTTCTGTCCAGTTTGTGTGAAAGTCTAAGAAAGTAACCCCAGATTACGTATTTATGCCGTCAAGGTTTTCAACTGGCAAAACAAGGATTACTAAAGAACGCCATTGTGGTATCCAGTGCTTAATTCTCCTCATGTTAGCCATGTTCCTCCTCAGAAACAGGGAAATAGTCAAACAGAATGGCTGCTTGGTCTCATCGGATGGTTTATCGTTAGGCTTCGCTGACGGAGAGAACGGGTTCGGTTTGAAGTCGTCACACTCGCAGACAATGCTGTTAGGTCTACAGGGGCTGTGAGTCTTCACACCCAGCTAGACACCTGAGAGGAGCTGACGGCAGAAAGTTATGCTAACACGCGATCGCAGAAACAGAGAGTCGCTAGTCTAAATAAAGCAGAAAGCAGCATTTACTTTACGGAAAACAGAAAAGTTCATCCTGAGAAGGCGGGGGTGGCAGCCCAGGTGCCAGGAATGTGATTGGTTAGGTTTTTGAGAGACATGTGGTGCCTCTGTGATTGGTCACATTGACGGTGCATCCCATAGTGCAGCGATCTTTAATCCTGGTCCTGGACTCACTAGCTTCAACCTCTCCAGCTAAAGATGGCTGCTAAGGCTCAGATTTCAGATTATGCTCTCAGTTTGAGAACCAGTGGTGTAGTTCACAGTTAAAGGTCCAGTGTGTGAGAATTACTGCTGTTAATGTACGGTGGCTGTCAGTGGCCAAAACTCTTCCAGAGATAAAGATGTTTTGATGTGTGGGTGAATCCAGCGATTAACTGCACTACAGGTAGGGCTGGGCGATAATTCGATAACGATATATATCGAAGATAGACGCGCGTGCGATAGGAAAAAAAAGAGGGTCGATATAAAGTTCGATAGAGAAAACACACTCTTCTTTTTTCATTACAGCCTATCATGTTGCTTGATACTAAGTCGTAACGTCCTCCAAACCAATC
>JAVQJG010198338.1:0-10323 GCA_036024015.1 Craterocephalus amniculus | reverse complement strand
ACATCTGTTGGTCTCTTCCTGTCCTCTCCACCCCCAACCGATCGAGGCAGATGGCCACCCTCCATGAGCCGGGTTCTGCAGCAAAACTGTTCAGTGAAATTGCCTATGTGTAGTAAATGCCTACACATAGGCAATCGTACGATCCGCTGATTAAACTTTCAGTTTGATGCCGCAGCTATGTGTACGCAGCAGACACACTTCATCTCCAGGTGTCTGTCTGATCTGATGACAACAAAGATGTGGATTATTGTCTGTCTGGAACATTAATGTAGTGGAGAGGCCTGAGTAAGAGGCAGCATGAGTCCACTGTAGTGAAATTGTCCAGGTCTGCACCGCCTGCCGTGTTCAACACTTTTCAGCGGAAGTGTTCCTGACCCACTTATTCAATAAATATATTTACTGTGTAGTGTAAGAATTGGCTTCATACACTACATTTACATAGTCAAATATGTAGGATAATAATGAATTACTGAATAAGTGGGTCAGTGATGCTTCCACTGAAATCCAGTAAACATGCTGTTGCACACCTGCAGACTTGCTGCAGCCTCCTACTCAGGCCTCTGCCTCAGAAATTTTCCTCTTCATGTCCACACATGGACAATACTCCATGTCTTTTAGTCAACCAACCACAGATGAAATGAGGACTACATATGAGGAGTATATGTTGAAACCTCCTGCCTTTCATGGGCATGCACAAGTGACATATCCATAAATAATTTTTAAAAAAAAATCTATTATTTGAGAAAAATATAGTCAACAATGCAAATTAACTAAATAAAAGCTAAACCTATTCATTTGGCTCTTGTTTATATTCTTTGGTTTTTGCCCCCTAAGTCCTTTAGAAGAAAATGATCGATCTCATCATCACTGTGGTACTGACATCAATATTTGGAGCCTTGTACAGCATGGCACAGTGTTATTCTGTCTTTGTGGCAGGACGACAGAGGGCACCCGGGAGGTTGTGGGATCGATCCCCGCCGGGGCCCTCCTTCGTCCTGCCACATCCTTCACAGCTCATATCATGGAGGGAAATAGTAAGAAATACAAGCAGTGATAATCTCTTTCCTTATCTTAAATGCAGAAGTCTCTTTAATCTACAGACTAATAAAAGCTGCAGATTGTTTTCCAAAACTGATGCAGACAAAAGCAATATGCATCCTTAAACTTTAGGAAAGTTGGCCAAGCTGTAAAATGTCATCATAAACCGCAGCTTTATGTTTTATATGCTTCTGAAAGAAGTGCATGTTGGGAGTGAACTGTGCAGGTAAATGAAACAGCTCTGTATGCGTCTGCAGACTGACAGCACACAGGGAGGAGAACAGGTGGGATCAGTTATGGCTCAGCTGGAAGCTGTGACAGCGAAGTGGCATGAACTCTTAATTCAAAGCGATCCTGCAACTGTTGTTGCTTTTATGTATACAGCACATCCACATCCAAACTGTGAGCAAACACTTTCAGCAGGATATGATGCATAACTAACCGAACCCAGCTCTCTGTGGGTACATAGTTTCACAATAAGCTGCATCAGATGTCCCACCCAGAAAAAATAATTTCACGTTGCCTCACTGAGATCACTGTTTATTCATAAATAACAATAACAAATTGTAATAAAAGCAGTTTTTCATGTCTGGTGAGAAGCAGATGTAGGCTATATTAGTTTTTCACTCTTAAGGAAGTGTTTATGTACTTCCTCTTCTGAGAACACACCCAACCATCTTGTGATGGGTGAAATGAGTTGTAATTCATGGAAACTGTCAGCAGAGGCAGCTGTTGTCACAAGGACGGGTAGAAAAAATATATGTACAGTACAGTAACTCAGAAGAAGTAGAGTCAGAAGCTCGTCAAAATGAATGAAAAAACTGTCAGCCTCCTCACTACAACTAACAGTTCAGTTTACTTGTTGAAAAAATTACTATATATTTAAAGTAATTATGCATTGTCAACGTTAAAAAAATCAGTCTGACATATCAAGGAAATGTATTTAAGTTATGTTCCCACATTTATGGAATAAAGCAGATTACTTACTTCGAGACTGCAGTCCACTGATTTAAAGGGATAACGCATAACTTTTGACCTAAATATAATCATAATCTAAGTAATAATGGATGATTTCTGGGGTCAATATGCAGTGTTTGACATGTGTCGGTGCTCCAAGGGGGCTGCCCTTTTTTCAGATACCAGACATTGTAACTTTGCAGGAGCGGATCCGTCTCTCATGAGATCATGTGAACTGCAGCTATCAGCTTTAAAACACAGGACTCTGCTTTTACTACTTTTTCCTTATCTTGTTTGTCATGGCTGAACGAAGCAAGAAGGTGAAAATGATGTCTGAGGAGGCCAATAAGAGACACTATTTTTACAGTTAAAGGTTTAGTACCTGAAGTGGCCAAAAGTTACACGCTATCCCTTTAACCAGACACATTCCTGGCTTGTGGGAGGCCTCAAACATGTTTTCCCTTTAAACAAACTGATTGTTCCCAGTTTGATGAGCAGCAAAAACTACATCTCTAAGATCATCATTATTGTCTTTCCTCCTTGGCATTGTTCAAACACACAAATGAATATCCAGCTAGATGAAGTATGAGAGTCAATTAATGGATCAGCCATTTTATTTGTTATCTGCTCAGCATTGGCCACTTATTAACCTCTGCTGTCTGGCTGCTCAGTCAGGTGGGACATTGTGACAAACAGGTGCTGTAGACCAGAGCTTCAGGATGACATGGCATCTGTATTGGGAACACCCTGTCCTCATATTCAGCAGGATCCCATTTTGGATACTTCATAGATTGGAAACGGAACAAAGATTAATTAATAAGAGGTCCCTCCACCAACCAGGTCATCCAGACAGCTGGGGAGCTCGAAAAATCTGGTTGTTATGTGTCTAAAGGAACAAAGTATTATTATGTGATACTGTTTTTAGAATTTGAATTGAATGTAACCACCCCCATTTATAAGCAACATGTCCTTCTACTTTCAGTGTTCATCTTGAACCATCACAAATGGCATAAAAAGAGGTTAGAAGCGAGGAAGAGGAAGACCACGGTTCAGCTAGGGTCTTTCCATCCTCACTGAGGAGAGACGACAACTCCTGCAGACAAGGTCTACTAATTCAACCCTCAGTGACCAATCCTGAGCATTAACAAGCAAAACGTTGTCATGTTTAACATTAGTAAGGATAGTGAGACCCCTCAGGGCATTCAAACCCATCCCCACTGCAGATGCACAGACCTGATTCCTCAACTAAGTCAGTGTCTGTATAATGAATGTATATAGCCAATCATATTGTTACGAAAAAGAACTGTCTCTAATATCAGATATGAATTTTATAACTATGTCACTGATTTATTCATTTTAAAGAGATGTGAGACAAAGAAACAGATGTTACATCAACATTGACCTGCAGTATATCCCACCGAAATCTAAGTAAGAACAAATGACTAGGTTATTGCAATTCTTCTTTTTTTCTTTATTTTCTTGGCATATTTTTCAGTGCTCTTGTCCTTAATGGTCTTCTAATTTGTTACCAGCAACAACATAAAGCTGTTCAATTATCACTGATTAGTGCATAATAATTTTGCTCATTGTTAGTAAAATGCACACAAACCTTTTATTACTTGCTCCTCTTGTTTTTGAAGAGTTTCTGCAACGAAACAAACTCTTTGTATGCACATCCTCAGTATTTTTCTGTAATTATACTCCAACAGTAAATATGTGACACAGAGCTTCTCTGTCCTGTGCTGCGTTCATGGACCAGTTTACATGCTGTATTGTGGTCTCCAGTGTGTTTCCATAGCACACAGATTCATCAAAGTTGAGTCCATCTTACATGCATGAAAAACATCTGAGCCTGAATATTTTAGTCTGATCTTAGATCAGCGTTTGAGGATGAAATTATTCCTTCGAACTTTGGTCTTTAATTCAGTTTTTCATAAATTACGTTTGTGTTTAGAAAATGTTTGTCTTTCACAGGAATAAACCAATACACGTGGTCTCTTATCGGCAAAAGCAAACAGGTGTTTCATTCTGGAGGTCAGAGTGTGTGAAGGCTGGTTTTCCACCTCTGCGCCAGGCTGCGACTCTCAGAATGTGTGTGGGTTGCAGAAAAGCGTTGGTTCTTTAAAAAGGCAGCAAGAAAAATCGTCTGTGTGTTTTGGCTTTGAAGCACCAGGCTTCACATTTTCCAGTGCAAACAGCATCCAATATGTAATTTAAAATGAATGTGTGTTCTTCCCACAGTACATTTCCAAACTGCTTTTGTTGTGAGTAAAGCCCGGACCGTGCATGATTTCTCTTTTTATTTGGAGGCTCTGTTCTGACATACGAGCCATAATGTGGAGGCCCATTTCTGCCAGAGGACAACAAAGGGTTTACATTTATGCGCCTACTTTTCAGAACATGTCAAACCAAATGTCATTTTCATTTTAAAATTTACTGTGGATGGGTTGTTGTTTCACTCATGTCCACCAAACTGCAGACATGTATAAACATACTTGTTCTTTCTGGTGATGGTTGGAAATTAAATGATGTGATCGTATCTGTTAAGTGATTTGCATCCGTCACATGCATGTGCAAGAATTATTTGAGGTGAAGCTCCTTTGGGAAAGTGGCTGAATGTTATATAGATTTGTTGCAATTTGACTCTAAATGACTCTGCAGCTTTCTGATATTTGAGTTTAAGAAGTAAGGAACAAGTCAGGGTTTATTTGATCATGTCTGATGTGGTCTGTGGGTGGCACTTGATCTCTGTTTAGTTGGAATGGTGGAATTTATGAGAGGCCTTGCAAAAAATGGGTAATGAACAAATAGCACATGCAGATTTCCAGAGGATTTTATATAAAATCCCTTGAAATGCATATTTTCAGTTTAACTGGGGGAATTACAGCCTGACCAGCATTTCAAACCAGCCATCAAACGGCCTCAAATGAAAAAGAAAAAGTTTCATTTTAATAAAAAAAATCTTAAGATGAGTGAAAACAATAAAAAAAACAAAAAAAACAATCCCAACTTTATTTTGGTTAATGTGCAGAAGAACCACACAAAGGATTTATGTTATTAAAAAGCAAAACAATTGTTTTAAATGGGTTTTTACCACCAGGACTGGGTATCTAAATACCTTGTCACAGGTGTCTGTTGATAGATTGAATGTTTTATTTGCTAGTCAAGTGTTGGTGTATCTGCAGGATGCATCAGCCACTTTCCACCCGAGCGTGCTGAGATCCAACCTTACGATCATTTGCATAGAAAAAAAGAGGCTTTGAAAACAATCTTTAAACATCCACCAGCAGTCAACATCCTCTAACCATAAGAGCAAAGCTTTTCCTCAAGGTGAATTTCACTGAATTTCTTTTACTTAGTCATTGTGGCCTAATGTAAAAACAGTAATGTCCGACCAAAATCATATTCATCATAATAAAACCCCTGAATCTTCAGATGGAGGTTTCATCTCTGCGACCTGAAAGAAAGTTGGCAGATAATGGATGTAAATGTGTAATAACACCCACTTATCTGACGTCAGATAAAGAAAAAAGCTACTTAGATGTGATATTATATGAACTCGAAAAACATGTCATCTAGTCTTTGTCTTTTCAGTAAGTGTGCATTGCGTGTGTGTGTTTTTGTGTGTGTGACTTTGCTGACTGGATAGAACTGTTTTCCAGAACTAGGTCATCATCTCTGACTGAACCATATGAAATGGTCCTGTCAGCCTCACAGATGATTTTCCAAACCAAGATCCGTCCTGTGTTTGTTATTTTGCATTTCATAACACATAATGTCCTCACACTTTTGTGCTAAATTAATTTAAAAAAAAGATAAAACTGGGACTTTAACTTCATGCAAGTCAAGCTGAAAATCTGCTGAAATATTTACGGCTTGGTGGTCGCCAAGTCTGCATGTGATTACGGACGCTTTGATGTCGGCTTGATCGGATGAGATCAACACGTTGAGTCTGTGAGAATCCCAGCTCTAATTAGTGGATCTATATATTGTGTCCCTGATGGAGGAGAAACTCAAACTGTCACTTCACTCCTTTTCTTTTACATTATTAAGGATTTCCCACTCAGGCATTGTGAATCAAACAGATCACACTGTGGCATAGAGTTGAATTTGGAGTCTTGGATGGTCTTTTAACACTTTTTAAAAATTTCTTTCTTACCTTAATCTTCCAAAAGCTTTTCTAAGTGATGAATTTGAATATAAATAATTGCATTTTAACCTTCTGTGTACTGGGAATCAAATCAAACTACAGATTTGATTCATGTTGGAATCCACGTTGTAAACTGGTTTATAATAAATGGGTTTGACCTGTTTTGACTGAGATGGGCTCGAGCTTCTTTGTGACCCTGAAACAGTATGAGGCGGGGATAGGCAATGGATGATTGATCGACTGAACTGGACCGTATTTAAATGGATAGGAAATGAATTTATCCACTTTCTATTTAAAGTGCCCTGAGTGAACGGTTCACTTAAGGCAGCACTATAACTTAATATAAAGCGTTTTGTATTCATTCATAGCTCTTTATTCTCAGATTGTTGAGCCACTGAGATGTTAGCCTATAGCCTTGAGTGCAAGCATCACTTAACAGGATCAGCATCTAGAAAATACAAAGGTTACACTCTGCTCTCTTCAATCTATACAACATTTTGTTTGCCATTTTGACTACAAATAGTACCAGGATGTCGTCTCTCTCTTCCTTTTTCCCTGTTTCACATCACCTTCCACAGATAAGTGGGGCTTGGCTTACGTCATGCTTTTTCTATCATTTTTGTCATTCTCTAATTGTTGAGATCCATTGTTTAGAGACTGTACTATAGCCAGAGGAGATGTGGAAAGCAGCGTGGATTTACAAAGGACTCCAGCTGCACCGAAACGGCCGGGGTCCTCTCTGGTTTTTGTTTCAGATTGCCCCGCCTCTCCATAGTCTCCGCTGTGCACAGCATGATGTACGGCTGCACAGAGCGACTGGACCGCAGCCAAATCCTGACTCACTAAACGTCCTGTATGAGTACCCTCACATAACATATCCCCATGCAGGTGTTGCTGCTGGAATGCGGAGCTGCTTTCTGAGTAAATTCACTCAGCAGAGCAGGAGAAAAAGAATCATCTGTTTATTATGGAAAAAAGTTCATTGTCCTTTTTACAAAAAAAACGGCACAAATTCGAAGCTACACATTTTTCTATAATTTAACCCAACATCACATCATCAAAAAACATCTAACATCGTTTTACAAAGTGCTCTCTGGGTCACAGATCTTCGGTTCTGTAACCAGAATCACAACCTGATGTCCCTGAGCAGAGAGGAAAAAAACAACATACATGTATAAAAAAAACTGCTTTCAGGTGCCGACTGGAGCCCGTTGGGACAGACGAATGAGAGAGGGCGGGATGATGTGACACAGTGTTGGCATACTCACACAAAATAACACAATAATAAATTAAATTTGATCACTCGATCACATCGAACACAGGAAACGTAACACGAGGAACAGTTCTTGCTTGGCGCGAGAGGTGTGACAACTCGGGACAAGCTTTGGCACCACTGATGAGGTTTCTGAGCTGTTTCCAATTTTACAGTCCCATATGCTTAAAATCCACCAAGAGTAGAAAATCTTCACTGACTCGGACCAAGGAAAGGAACTGGCTGCACCGGTGTGATGCACAGGAAGTGGTACTAAGACATCGGTGCACTGACTCGCTCTCAATGCTTCTCTGGGAACTCAGAGATCCTTCTTTCCTTGGCAAATCCTGGAGCCTCCATCACACATCATGCAACTTCAATCCAGAAGTGGCTTCAAGCTGTGAGCCTAAATTGGAGATGCTTCAACATGATGGAAAGTTTTGACATGTTTACAGTAGCTCTCCCCTGTAAACAAACTTCAGTATGCTTCCTCTTAAAGTCAAACCAGGTTGCATTTCATATTAAGTGCCTTAAACATACCAAATATTTAAATGACTGTCAAATTATCAGCTGATATGAGACAGAATTTTGTAGTTTGAGCCACTATATGGCACTGTTGGTTTGGTGGAGCCTGGCCACCGAAATGCACACACGCCAAGCCTCAAATTGTCTTTCACAAGCATCACAGGCCTGATGTGACGATGAACATTTCCCCCATCCAAGGAAATGCTCTAAAGGTCGCCTTTCTGCATCTTTGTCCTGAGTCCTTGCCTCTCCATGATGTTCCACAGCTTGCGGAGGTTGGACTGGGTGATAACATCGTCCGGTTTGAGCTGGAGAGCCCGCAGGTAGTTCGCCTCCGCCTCTGGGAGTTTGCCATTCAGGTGGAGGATGGCGCCGAGGTTCATCAGAGCAGCCGGGTACTGGGAGAAGAAAAGAGTGAAGATAATAGAGAGAAGATGACAACACGGTCCCTGGTGAAACAAGAGCAACACACGAGGTGTTGCATTACAGCCTAATATGGGTAAACTAATTTAAAAGCTGCCCTCGCCTTTCTACATCTGACAGACACAATTATCAGACGCATTTTTCAGGAATGTTGCCAAACTTTTGAAAGATGGTGAATTAAATAAACACAAATGGGGAAATATACTGAAGGTTGAGTAAAATCAATGTGTAACGCTGAAGAAAAAAGGTCGCTGTAGCCCGTCTGCAGACCGGCGCTCACTTTTGTTCTTGATGTGCATGAAAACACCCATTCAGAGCTCTCGTTTATCAAGTGGCATTCCTTTTTTTAACCTTTTTTTATGGTTGCAAAGTGAAACCATCTGGACTTAAACGATGTTTGCATTGTGGGAATCCACAAATCCGAGTCACACTGAGGCGTAACTATCCAACGCACCAAGTTTCATCAGAGAAGTCGTCTGCACCTCATCGCCCAGACCTGGCCTTGTTCCCAGCCCTGCGTCCTCTCTGCATGACGTATAGCTTGCAGTTTGGCTGCTAGCTAACAGTTTTTTCCCCTCCAAATGTAACGTTTGAGTTCTTCCCTGTAATGAAATTGCGCTGGTGTCCTTTTGCTTTCCACCCTCACCTTCTGCAACAAATGACTCTAACACAAAGCTCTTCAAAACCTTGTTCTGGTTTATGTTTCTTACGAGATCTTTGTAAAGAAGGTGTCACACTCACGGCCGAGCCAGATAAATGAGGATCTCTGTTTTTCCAAACATTCCAAGATGAATCAGTTTGCAATGGAGCTCTGCACATACAAGATCACAGCAAAGCAACAAACTTTGGTGTTTGTCCTCGCTGGCTGCTCAAAGAAAGTTTTCCGTAGTCAAGAAAACACTTGTTGCTATAGAAACCATAAGTACAGCCGTTCAGAGAGCAGAGGAACTTTGAGAACTCTCGGAGGAATCGCAAGATGAGCTCATCTTATCCTTTTTGATCTGCAGGGACCAACTGGTAAACCCCTCCACACTCGGCAAACATTCCCGTTTCTGCTCATTACATTTCTGAGTTGGGGAAATGAAAAAAACTCTCACATACTTTGCTCTTCTTAGCACGTAGAGGCAGAGCTGAATCTTTCATGACCTGAAAGGTTTCGGGATTAAGCTGATATTTGAGCGGCTGTCATTCACATGCAGAGAAAATGTCAAAGATGGGAGACGCCAAGGCTCTGACAAACAACGAGAGAGAAAAACAACTTTTTTCCTCCCATAATACAATATAAACACACATCTTTATTAAAACGGACAGCCGCTATTCTTCTCCTTCGCTTTTTAATTTGCTTTTAAGGACAAATTAAAACAGGAACAAATGCTGAGAAGCTGAGATTCCCATCTTCCAAGTCTCAT
Source organism: Craterocephalus amniculus (assembly GCA_036024015.1). Lineage (NCBI taxonomy): Eukaryota > Metazoa > Chordata > Actinopteri > Atheriniformes > Atherinidae > Craterocephalus > Craterocephalus amniculus. The sequence goes on along the minus strand of JAVQJG010198338.1, from coordinate 569 downwards.
CTGTGAGCCAGTCTGCAGACAAAAACTTGAAAGTAGAGGAAAAGGAGACTGAGATGCAAAGCTACTCAGACAGAGCTAAAAATCACAGATAAAAAGCTGCCAGCCCCTGACAGGTCTGTGGGGGTATGTCAGGCAAGAGAGCAGCGATATAACACTGGTTAATGCAGCCGAGACACGAAGGACTTATGCTGCCTTCATGTGGTATGGGAAAGATGATCCTTTCTACCTGTAAAGTGGAAATTACCAGTGCATTGTGTTCAAGTGCTTTTCATGTTGTTGTGAAGAGAAACATGGTGGACAAAAAGCGAACAATAAATAAATTATTTTTAAAAATTACATAAGTTTAAATGGAGATACTATATAAAAGAATGTATGCAACGACATTGAGTAAGCTACAAACAGCAGCAGAGAACATTTAGCATAACGTAATATTTACCAAACACAATCATCTTGCTGCTCTCCGCCATGTTGAAAGGTCAAAGTTGATTTCATCTCGGCAACTCAGGCATCATAAGATTTTTCCAGTTTCCCAGTGGAAATTACGACATGAGTGGGTGTTCATGTGCAAT
>JAVQJG010198316.1:0-54352 GCA_036024015.1 Craterocephalus amniculus | reverse complement strand
GTTTTAGCCTGTGTATAAAGCCTATATATATATTATATATTTATATAGATTTATATATATTAGCCTATATATAAAAATCGGCCTGTGTTTGTCAACCAGTGGAGTCATAGACCAGTCCCATTTGCAGTATTTCTGGTTCGCAAGTTAATAATAGTAAATTTGTTCCCAGGTCACATAGGAGAAGCCTTAAACCTTTATCCAGTTTTTTATTCTGCTAGTGGGAATTAGCTAAATTGCATGGAAGTTTATAAGAAAATTGCCCATTGAGTGTATAGTCTCATATGCTAGTTTTAAATCATCTTCAAAACAGCATGATGCCTCTTCTATAAAATATGGTCCCACTCATTTGTGCTTTAAAGCGAAGCTTCCAAATGATTGAAAAACTGTCACCATGCCAGCAAGCAAAGCTGTCTGTGGTAACATGTCAAGACTTTAAAATAATATTGACCCATCACCCAACATAAACAAATGTGTTTGTAAATAACGAGAAGTTCACTGGAGTGTTTTCTTATTTATGATTGAGATTAATGAGAACCAAACACATCTGATATAATCTGAAAGTGATGCGTTTTGGGGTTATTGGTTTTTTGGTGTGGGGGCAGGGGGAATGTTTCTACCTAATGATTGCTATCAATCAGCTGAAATAATCACTGTCTTCTACTCGTCTGCATTTGATGACTTACCTTCCTCCACGATGGTGACTGCTTCCTGAGTAATGGCTGCGCCTGGTCCAGCGCTTGTTTTCGCATTCAAATAAAACTTGTAGCGTGTGTTGTACTTGAGGTTTGGCAAAGTAACTGAGGTCTCATTGGCAGCCAGGGGCAGCTCCATCTTTGGGCCCAGTTCATTGGAGTTATTAACTACAGGGGTGAGGGATGGATGACAAGAACCATGGGGTTGGGAAGGAAGTTGGGAAGCAGTGAAGTAAGTTGAATAAAGATATGACGGGGTGACGGGGATGGAGATTGAGTGTCAATGATGAGAAAGGTGGAAATGGAAGGATTTGGATAACAGAGGTGAAGGGTTCAGAAATAGAAGATAGGAGTGACCAAAGTTGACTTGTTAATTTTTGTTGCTGGAAATTAAAATACAATGCTATTAAGCTAATTTAGCTTTCTCAATAGCTATCTAATGGCCTGAGCAGAATGACATTATAAGACATGAAAAAGAGTGACATACACAACTACATTCTACATGGAGAAGGGTGATAATTAGTTGGCATGGATTTAAAATCCTTGTTATTGCCTTATAGAAAACAGAAGAACTCACCTGGCTGGTATTGGAGGGTGTAGCCAGTGATGTCTCCATTACGTTCATGAGGAGGACTCCATTCAAGGGACAGAGAATCCAGGTTTGTGTTCGTAACAACCAGGGAGGTAGGTGGACCAGGCACTGCAGCGAGGCATAACAGCAAAATATTATGCAATTAAATCAAAGTTTAGCGCAGGAACATAAACAGTGAATGAATAGAAAAAAACTATGTGTAATTTAAGGTTTTGATGACTTTAGGGTCTTCAAATAGGCAGCAAAGTCTTAATTTTCTGTTCATGTTTAATCCCAATTGTTGCAATTTGCAGCTTTACCACAAGATGTCACTAAATCCTAAACCCTGTTCCTTTGAATAAATACATTTAGTTTTTTAAAAACATATATCAATAGATTTTTTTAAAGAAACAAATTTAGTTAATCAAATTAAATAGAATTTATTGGCACAGTGTTGTTCTAAGAAATAAATTCATCCTTGTCTTACCTCCTTCATGTGTTTTAAAATGCTGCGTTGTGCTTGGGGGTCCGTCTCCTTTGCCATTAAACACTTGTACATGGAATGAGTAGTGAGTGAAAGGTTGCAGACCAGGCAGCATGCCATGGGTGTGGTTCCCACTAAAGGTCAGGGTATCGTGGCTGTGTTTGTGGTTACTGTGCTTTCTCCAATAAGACACCTGCAAAATGAAATGAACACACATGCTGACTGTGCATTTGTGACTCATACACGTTGGCTAGAGGGACAGGTGTACATCTTGCTGCATGTGATCCACCAAATTATACCTTGTATCCTTTGAGATGTCCTCGAATTGAATGAGGGGGCACAGGATCCCAGTCTACTTTAGCCAGAGTGCTGTTTATTACTACAAAGTGGACATTTTCCGGAGCTGCTCGAGGAACTGCAGAGTTGATAAGGAATAAATCAGGCAAAAACATCAAGGAAATATGCAGAGAAAATGTCAGAGGTTACAAAGCCAAATACAGCAACCCCATCACTCCACAGGATTGATTTTTAAGAGACTGAAAAACGCTACAGAGTTGGTGAGACTCACGGTCCTCTCCAGAGTAGCCGAGGGAAATCGCCGGCTCAGGGCCGTGTCCAAGGTCGTTCAAAGCCTGAACTTTTAGCTCGTATGGAACAAATGTGGGCGTTCCAGATACCACAAACTTGGAACTGTTGGCCACAGTCGCTTGTACCCACTCGCTTCCTGGTCTCTGCTGCCTCCACATCACCTTATAGCGAAGCCCTGGACCATTTGACTGGAGGCCAGACAAAGGCTGCACAGGAGAAATAAAATGATATGACTTACAATTAATGTGGAAATAAATAAATGTGTAGCAAATATATTTAGAACTAAACAAATAAATAAATCGACACAAAACTAAATGTAATAACTTTTTGTAGAAGTAGTGAATAATGCTATTTATGATTTTAGTGAATACCTATAAACATAGATGGAATTAGGAAAAAAAAGAGCGATCATAAGATCAGATAACAAAATAAGGCTGCACCAATTTTATTTTTCTCATTTGAGAATTATAGTATTTTCTGGATGAAAATGGCTTCTCTATGCTACTTTATTACCTTCCACGCGATAACAAGATTGTCATGTTCTGTCCCAAATCCCTGTACACCTGTTGGGTTTTCATCTGGAGCTGCAGAATAGATTATTAAAGACAAGATTATTAAAGACAGATTAAGAGATTTCCAATGCAAAAACCACTGTGTGGCTCACTTGTGCCTTCTGATTATAACAGAAATTAGCAGTAGGCAACAACTTATTATACAATCTCACATTAATGTGTTTAATTCATAAGTTCTTTCTGGATTCAATATGATGTTAATTCAGTTCATTTGATGAAGTATTCTTCTTTTTTTAAGAAAATGCAGTGATGTTAAAGATGAATTTCTTCATAATGAAATGATAAATAACAGTGTCATCCAGCTGATTGTACCTGCAGGATCCGTTTTGTACATTCTCGAGGGGTGGCTGGGTCCGCTGAAGCCGACTTCATTGTGGGCCAACACTCTGAAGGTGTAGTGAACGTAGGGTGACAGTTTGAGGTGAGCCGTTGTTTTGGTTCCAGGAACCTCTGTGAGGTTATGCCAATGCCCACGTTGGTGAAGGGAGTCCTGATACTGGATCAGAAATTCTATTTCAAAAAAAGAGAAAAGAAAAACAATTATTTTACACTTTTATTCAGTATGATAATCGTTCTTTGCAACCGATTGAATGCTCTCAGACCCCTCTAACTCAGAAAGCTCTGCGCGTTCATTGAGGCTCCAAGGAAAAAATGGATTTTGCTGGGTTTTCATTGAAGAGCAGTGCCACACTCTGAGCTTTCAAACAGACAATGGAGAGGTGTAATATGCTTCAGTGGAAGTTAAAGAAGTTTCTTTGTATACTATTTTCCAAAATAATCGTTTATAGAAGTGAAGAAGATTCTTTTATTTCTTTGAATTATTATTATTTTTCACTGACTTGAAAGGAGAAAGTTATTGGTTGATTTTACCTCGCACTAATGGAGGGCTGCCTGTGATGTAGTTCAGCGAGTCAGCTGGAGCTGCAGTACTGACTCACTCTCCACAGGCCATAAATCAAACTCATCCTCATTTATCTGAATGGTCTATCTAAACTGCTGAATTCTTACCTTGCCTTTGGCCTCATCTGTACTACTATCACTGCTGCTGCCACACCAACATCCACCTACTGGCTCTGTTTTTTGTTTTTTATTAAATTAATTCATGTGTATTATTTATTTAGTCGGTTTCTCCAAGATCAGTCTATATGGAGGGGAAAGACGAAAGATGGGAAAGAAGCGTTTGTGTTTTTTACAAAACCTCGTGAGACTTAAAAAAATCAGGAGTTAAAAAGGGAACTTGGATATTTCGATAACCTTGTATTCCCAATAAGCCGTTTACCAGCACGCATGAACTAAACTTTGATAACTTTGAATAAAACTTTAATAAGATCTAAAGTGAAACTACATTTTGAGCCATAAACAAGAAACAAAAACGTTCATACTGCAAGGTGGGACTCTTCATTTTACGGTCTATGGGTGGGACAGTCATTGAATGTCAGTGTTATATTACACAGGTCACTTTTGAGATTTTGAGCTACTTTGCTTTGGTCACCAAAAGCCCCCGTTGTACAGTTGAAGGTGTTTATAGGTGTTTATAAAATGACATGCCATTAATGCATTTCAATAATATATTTACTCATATAAGAAGTTAGCATATGTAAGATTGTATCTAAATCATGAAAAATAGTCTGTTTTAATGTTTTTTTTTATAGAAAGTTGTCATCTTTCAGGGAAATTAGATACTTTTACTGGTCAATTTCTGTCAATTCAACACAGAGGACCTACAGCAATAGAACTAAATAGACAGCTACAAAACAAAAATTTGGCTTAAAGTAATTTAAGAAAACAAATATCAGCTTACTAATACTTAAGATACTTTGAATAGTGAATGTTTGAAATTTGCAAGACTTCTCACTCGATGTGAGCTCATTGACTTTAGAAATGACAGTAAAATGTTCAGGATTCCTCCATTATATAAACTCAACTTCAACCAAGAAAAGCTGCATGACATCAAATATTTTAGGTCAGAACCTCTGGCTGAATGTCAAAATGGATCAAACAGGTTAAGAAAGGCGCAAAAAAAAGTCAGCCAAACACAACACACACACACACTTACTCTGAATAGGACTGTTATGTTCATCCCCAGGGATCCAAGTGAGCTGAACACTCCTCTTTTTCTGGTCTGTCAGCTCCAGGTCAGTTGGGGGGTCGGGTCGCTCTGGGAGGGAAAACAGCAAAGGCAGCAACATCAACACATCCGCCAGGGATTATTCACACTCTGCCTTCGTTCACAGTTACTGAATATGAAGGTTTATGCTGTGACAAGATGAAGCCAAAACAAATACAGTTAGGTCAGTTTTCAGAGACACGAATCAAATAGAAACTTGGTTTGATGTTTAAAATAACTGACACTTTCAGCCACATGTTTATTTCTCAACATGTTCCATCTGGAAATTTTATTTGGTCTACTAATGATTAACATGCAAACACTGAATCATGCATAAAGAAATGACTGATTCTCAACCTGGATATCTCCAGCAGTTCTCAATAATACCATCTTTGACTCACTCATAGACAAAGATAATGCTCTTTTTTTAATCATGATGGTGACTTGGAATAAATGATGGATTTTTAAGTATCCTAAGTGATATAAAGGTGAGGAAACATCTTCGACTTCATGCGTAACACAACATTTCTCACTCACTCTAGTCTGAAACTGACTAAAAGTAAAATAATTTAACATCTTACATAAAGAAGAAACCAATGCTGGTAAGTTCAAATGAACAGATAAACAACACAATATTGTATGAATGTCCGACACACAAAATAAGGAAAAAAAATTAAGAAAAAATGGCTCTTCAGGCACCAACATGCTGGATTTAACTGAAATATCCAACGGACAACACAAGCCCATGCTAGCAGAGCACAGGTGGGTGCACATGTGTGCTACAGGTTTACCGTAGACAACAGCTGGGGTTGGCGTGGCTTCTGCCAGTAGGAGGACAGGAGTGAAATATAGAGTTTAGTGATCAGTCAGCCATAGGAAAACAGAGATTATCTGTACGGCTGAGAACGCAATAATCAAAAATTAATGTTGCTGGCGTGGTCTGTCTGAGGCGACCCCAACTCTTTGGTAAACTCTCATCTAATTAACCTTGAAGAAGTCATAGCCAATCTGCTTTGTGAATTTATAGAAAAGATTTAATTGACTGGGACAACCTGAGATAGAAAGAAGTTGCATTTTAATGATCTGCTAGTTTATTTATAAATTTGTGACAATGACTTCCTTCAAGGGGTCACATACCAACAACAGTGAGCTCAGCGCTGGCTGAATCCTTGTCCAGAGTGGTGTTCATGATGCAAGTGTACACTCCCGCATCACCCTCTGTCACATCAGTGATGGTGAGGCTGTCAGAGTCCACGATTAATCTGTAAAAAAGATTATCACAAACTGTTAATTTGATTAATTGCAATAAAACTTAAAATTGAACTTATTTTACAGTCAGGAAGTCAAGCGGTGGACAGAAATTTAGAGCAGTACAAGATAAAAATGTAAAGGCAAACGTAAGATAAAAGTACTAACCGCTCATCATCAGGCAACTCTCCATCATCTTTGAGCCAGGTCATGGTGGGAATGAGTGAAGGGTCGTGCTTTACTTTGCACTCAAACACCGCAGACCTGCCTCTCTGGACCACCTTGTACTCGGGCTGCTTCAGGATTCTGGTGGGCTCTGATGGGAAGAGCAGAAAGATGTTAGGAACTGTGAAAACTTGACAAGGTAAATATGCAAATTAATGAGCCTCATTAATATGCTACATGCACAAGGTGAAATATGCCTGACCTTTAAAGGTCTACTCATTAAAAGGTAAAAAAAAGTACAAACGGTCAATTACATAAATAATGACTAATTGTGTATTTAGGTTTCAACAAGCAATGAAAGTGAAATATATTCATAATTATGTACATGCTGGGCGGGGTAAAAGCTATGTGTGTAAAAACAAGCTCTTTCTCCTCTTTCTACATTATGGAGACGGTAAGTTGCAACCAGGTGGTGCTAATCTAATCACTTAGTTAACTGATCATCGGGAGGTCTGAGACACTCTATTAAAGCAGACGTTTTTACGGTTTGATGCTCTCAGGAATTCAAGGGTTAAGCTAATTCAGTTCTTTTCCAAGCAATAAGGTCTCTGTCATTCTGCAGTGAGAAATATGATTAAACATTTCAGATAGTTTTCAATCTTCCCCCAGCACACACATCACGGTGTAATGCTCAGAGAAACTGGGAAATAAAGACCTCAGTTAGCAGCTGAATGTTAAAGTCCATGAAAATATAATCAGAAAAATATAAAACAAGGATGACATGCCTGAAAGCGTTTTTTCCCCCAAAAAAACACAAACATGTCTGCACAGCTTAGATTTGTGAAGCTGCACCTGAACAAACCACATGACTTGAGGAATAATTTACATTTATTTACATAATAATTTTACATTTGGCAAAAACCCAGAAACACCTCATACCAACTATGATGCACGGTGGTGGAGGACTGATGATCTAAGCCACAGGACCTGAACATCTTGCACTCACTGAGCCAATCATTAATCCCCCTGTTTAGTATTCTAGAGTCAGACATTGGGTTTGTTGTGAAACAACTAAAGCCTTTCTGAAACTAGGACAAGAAAACTAAGAAAACAATGACACCAAATAGGTCAACAACTCTACATCAGAGTGGGTGAGAAAGTAAAAGTGTTGCAGTAGTCCAGTAAAAGTTCGGACCTCCATCTGATTTAAACACTGTAAATGTCATCCCCAGAATCCCCTTGGACCACATAAACAAACCTCCACAATCCTACTAGGTGTTTTTTGCCTAACATCATTCAGATGGCAATTATTATTACAGTTATTCCTAATAAAGGCAGTTTTAAATCTACTGAATCATGTGGTGTACTTTGTACTATTACACACGTGGACGCATGTCCACACGCATGTGGACTTGGTTTTTTTGTTACATAAATACTGGCAGAGTCATATGTTATATGATGTCGGAGGACCTGGTGAGGTCCTGACTACTCTCTTTTTCCCCAACTCTAAAACTTTAAGCTTGTTTTGGACCACAGTATAAAAAACACAGGCTACCCAGTGCTGCATGCACTCTCAGACTGATCATTTTAATGAAAACACTCTTACCTTTAACCTCAAGGTAGACATGATTCTCATAAATACCAAGGATGTTCCTTGCAACACAAGTGTATTTGCCGCTATTTTGGGCCTGAGCAATGTGAATCTCCAAAGTGCCGTTGTCATGCAGAATGTAAGGGTCTCCATCCAGGATGCTGGAGCGACTGTCTTTAAACCTGAGGCACAAAGATGAACGCTTGGAGCTTTCTGAAGAAACATAATGCGACACTTCCCTCTGTTAAAGGCTCATTAACTCACCAGGTAATTTTCGGGATGGGTGATCCAAAGGAAGAACAGTCCATCAGGGCCGGGTGATTTTTGATGACCTGGTAGACTTTGTTAGCTGCTGTCAGCACTCTGGGCGGCTCCGCTGCAGTAATGCAGCAGGAAATATTTTCATGTTATTAACTTCCACAAATCAATAGAAACAAAATACTGGATTCAAACACAAACGATGAACTTACAGAGGACATTGATGAAAGCGTTGGACAGGAGGTAGCCATAATCGTTTGAGATATTACATTGGTACACAGCGCTGGATCCAATCTGTACATCAGTAAAGATGATTGTGTCATCTTCCACTTTTCTGCTCAGATCTTTGGGGGAATCTGTTTAAAAGTAACAGGGAGGTTAAAGATATCTGTGCTTCATCTAATCCTGAATGATACTTGCAGAGATGCCACTCTGAGGAGGAATCACATGACAGATACAATGTAATCTTTGTAAGATGTGGTTCATGCAAGTTTCATACAGAAAACCTTTTATTATGGCTGGATGTTAGAACCTACAGTAAAGAGCAGCGAATTTCTAAAAGATTACTGCAACATTAAACTAACCAGCAGCTAATTAGGTTAGCTATCACAGAGAGTAGAAATGCAGTTAAACAATAATTTTGTTTACTACCAGATAACACCATCAGTTAAGTTAGCAATTTAACATGATACTTCAATCATTCAGTACTAAAACCAAAGGGAACAACTAACGTGTTTATAGGACGTTATGTCCTGATACGATGGTAGATGTATAGCCACTTGACAATGACATGACATGACATGACTTCCACTTAAGGCAACAAGGATTTGTTCTGCCACTGGTATTATCATTTTTTTCTGTCTCATAGAAGGAACAGAAGCATCTACAAAGAAAACCATCAATAAGCTTTTAACTAGCCATCTAAGAACCATTAATGCTGGGAATTATAAATGTCTGACCTACAGCCGAAAATATCAGGCAGACCAGTTTATACTGATATCAAAGACTTCAAATGTGTAACCAACAGTCCTTCAGTGAGACTTCATCATGTGGCATTTTTGAAATGTAGCTGTCAGGATCCTTGACTTTGAGGAGCAAATAATTATTTGTGTGAAATATGAAAAAGACTACAAAAGCTTTGAAAATCCATTTTCAAAACTGAATAAATTTGAGTCAGAGAAGCAGGTTTCACTTACTCTCTATGGGGATGCCATTCATAAACCATTTGATTGAGGGTTTGGGTGTGCCACTGGCCCTGCAGGTCAGCACACCATTCTCTCCTGGAGATAGAACAAGATTCCTGGGAGCACCACCTACCCAGTAAGGAGCAGCTGTGAGGAGAGAAGAGTGCAGCAGCAGGTTGGAGAATTAATTTCTGAACACTCTGCCGTGTTGGCATATGTGCATAAATTAAATCAAATATGAAAAAGGAAGCGGGCAAAGGAGGAGAGGAAAAGAAGCAGAGACTAAGCTGCCTCACAGGAAGTACTGCAAGTTTCATGGTAGGGCTGGGAGATATGACAATTAATACATGGTACCTTGATTACGATTAATTGTATTATTTTTAGCCCTCATAGCTAACTTAAAGTCTTTGTTGCCAAATATTTTCATAATATAAAAAGCAGATATGAAAGGAAGCACACACAGTTGAGCTAAATATGGCCACCTAAAGAATAATTATAAAAATATATAAGAGAAATAATTCAAATAATCAACTTGAGCATGATTATGTAAATTATTGGTTCTACATGCCGGTTTTAATAGATAGGCCAACCTTATTTCATTGCATACTCACCTTTGACCGTGACGTGGATGGTGTGGTGCACAGAGTCGATCGGGTTTTTGGCCGTGCAGCGGTAATCTCCTGCATCTGATTCTGACACGTTTACAATACGCAGGGTCTTGTTGTAATTCAGTAAGATTGTGCGCTTGGCAGGGAGATCGCCGCTGACTTTGCTCCAGGAGATGTCAGGAGTGGGACTGGATTCAATGAGAGAGTCAGGGAAAGAGAGTAAGAGAGCTGACCCAGGTGGCTGGCACTTGAAGCTTTCACTCATGCAGTAATAGACTTACAGCCCTTCTGCAATGCACTCCATCTCCAATACATGTCCTCTCAACACCATCTTGGAGCTGGAGGGGCCAGATGGAATAAGAAAGGTTGGCTTCCTGTCATCCACTGGGGCCTCTGTGGATTGCACAAATGCATAGAGAATCAAAAAAGCTGATAAATTATCTTCTCTTCATCAGTTCAAGAGGAAGAGAAGAACTTCAGGCAAAACAGGAACCTTAACATTGGAGTCCCACTCCATTATACACACAGACTGATAATTTATTGCCTGCAAATGCTCATGTTTTCTGGTTTACTGTAAATGTTATTGCCACATTGAATTTTTATAGGCTGCTGTCAGTGGGTGTTTATTACCAAGGCGTTGCCATCCAAACACTAATAACTAAAATTAAGAATATGCAATTTTGAATTGATAAAACAACTTCTTTCTGATAGAACTGGCAACTGAAGTGGCAATAAAATGATGCTCTCCACCATAACTGTAAAAAAAAAAGAGTGTAAACTTTCATGACGAAAGTGTTGATTTTCATGGATTTGATGAAAACAGAGATCCCTGAATGTGAGAAAGTGATTTGGTGTGTGAGACTGCTTCTACGAGGAGGCCACATGAAGTTATTAAAGGCAATGAAGAGTAAAATAAGAAGAAAATTAGTAGTGACGGAGAGATTAAAAAGTCGGTGCTTAAATCAGGTAGGGAAGCGTGGAGAGTTTATTTTAGAAATTAATGTTGCTGCTGCTTGTTTGACAAAAGAGATCATTTTAACAATTTACACTCTAATGAATTGGATTAGGGTCAAATTTGTTGTTAATCACCCACAATGTAATATTCTAATGCCTTTACATGATGATCTAACCACTTAAATTCATGCTTGATCAATTGTCAAATGTCTGACTGTGTTACATATCACACAGTCAGATAAATATACTGTAAAATCTGCATGCAGGGCTTATTTGAGCATTTCAATAAGATGAAGTCAATAGTTAAGAAGAGGGTTTTGATTGGACAGAGCAGGAGAGGCTGGAGGGCAAGGAATTACTTTGGACTGTAGGGAGTGAGGGGCAGTGTTAGTGGGGAAACTACAGATCAGAGCTCTAGGTTAGGTTTAACCACTAGAGGGCACCAGATATAGCCCAGAATAAACCAGTCAGCCTGTGAAAAACCCCAGGGATGTTGGGTTGAAGGATCGGTGATAGTAGGTAAAAGCTAGAGTTTGGAGCTCTAGGTCGGGGAAGGTTAGACATTAAACACTAGAGGGTGCCAAAACTCACCACTAAATAAATCAGTGTCATTGTAAAAAGCTGCCATTGTGTCATTGATTGCATCCACTGTAACACAACAGAAAAAAAATCACACACTCCACAAATTGAAATCATCATGACATTTAAAAAGAAAAATAAATTTAAAAAGAGGGCTCAAAATAAAAGCAACCAAACAGAGCGTGAAATGACTCAAAAGTTGAGGATTGGGAATGATCGGCATCAGGATCTGTTGTGAACGGCCTGTTGTCATGTCGACTGTAAATTCTACAGCGATGAGAGTAGTCTTTGTTGTTGCCGGAGAATGCGTGTTGACAACGTCACGCTGAAGTGACGGTGAACGCCTGCTTGGCAGACAGTGCAGAGAAGCATGAGAGCTCCGACAATATGTCTTTTCAGTGGGACGACGACCACTGGCGTCTCAGAGGATGGGATCTGAGATAGGAAACACTGTTTGCCTCCCACACAGTTGTGCTAGCACACATTGTACTACTGCCAATGCACTACCTCTCCTACACACACACGCGTTACACACAGACACTCTGACACGCTTTTTGTGTCAGTCAAGCAAAAGTTCATTACACCTTACATAGATTTTGCTATCTTTGTCTCCGTTTCACACGCAGAGTGAAACTTACGGTTGAGAACCCTGACAGTGATGGGTTGTTTCTGCTGGATAGTTTGCGTGTGTGGGAAGCGGGCGTAGCAGATGTAGTCGTTCCTGGAGTCCTCTCGCCGTACATTGGAAAAGTAGAGGTCACCGTTAAGGGACTGGGACACCCTCTTGTTCTGAGGCAGCTTCTGAAAGTCTGAAACGCATGGTTATTTAAGTACACTTACATCACAGTTACATGAAATATGCAAAGAAGTGTTTGAGGGAGATTATAGATCCAAGAGGCATAATGCTTATTTTCCTAGATTTCCAATAAAATCTTTTCTGAAGACATGAATGAATTAAACCACAGCATAACATTCATTAAAAGTTCTAAATTTCTTAAAACTTGGCTTAGAGAATTATATGCAGTACATCTTATTTCTCAATAAATGAGCTGATAAAATGACTAAAACTACATAAACTTTAGACTACGGAAAAAACAGTGAGATTGATTTGCTTACTATTGTCCATCCAAAATATGATAGGAGGAGGTAGGCCTGCAGGGGGTCGACACTCGAGCACCAAGGAAACGCCTTCCTGAACCACGATTGGCTTGATTTTTTCTTTTGACCACAAGGGGGATTCTGGATGATTTGTATAGGGACACATAGTATACATCAGAGGAGGGTCATAGCTATTCATATGAAATAGTGGCTGCTATTGGGCTGCCGCTGTTGATGCCAGAGTTGTTGTTGATGAGGCGTGATTCCTAACAGAATGACAATACGCTAAAGGGAAGATACAGCAGGACGTAGGACTCTATCCACTATTGCATCCCATAAAACATGCATCTTCCTACATGCAACCTTTACCTTCCAGGAGAGTTCTAAAGATGGCAAATGAGACTTAATTGATAGAAAAAGAAAAGAAATGACATGAATTTCATTTGATGTGAAGTATTTACAGTTTTGACAGAATGGTAGAAAGTGAAAAGGACTCGTTGACACAGCCCACTAGGGTGCACTTACTTGACTGTCGTACGACTATACTGTTGGAAACAGCAGTTCCATGTTTGTTCCTGGCTGTGCACTGATACACCCCCTCATACTGATCCACTCTTTCCCTGCTGATATCCACCACAAGAGTGCCAGAGTGGGGTTTCATGCTCACATTGGGGTACTCGTCAATGTCAAAGTGGACCCCATCTCTAGTCCAGGAGAAACTGAGGAAACAGCAGACCGTTATGACAAGCATGTGACTAAAATGATACGGTATTAAACTGGCACTTTAACAAAATAGAAAAATATTTTTTTTCAGCTTCTGAGTCTGATTAGTCATAAAAAACATACATACAGAATCTTATACCAAGGTTCCTTAGTTGTATTAAACTTCAAGAAATTGTCATTTAGACTTGAATGTCTAAGGTATGACATTGCTTTTTAGATAGAGGTTAAAACAGATTAGTATTAAGGCTGAGGGGCTTCAGACTTCTGTGTCAGTGAGGTTCCTTTCAATTATTACAGTGAAAATGTTTGTGTAAGTGCCAGAGAATTAATAAAGTGCTACACCAGTTTTAAGCATTCAAAAAGCTCCTGGCAAGGACAACGTGCCTACAATAAAAACCATTTCATTTATTTCATGTTTTGGAAAAAAGCAGCCCTTTAAAAGCAGTTCTTCAGACTGAGTACAAAAGAAGCTGCTGTGAACTGATACCTGACACTTATTTTTCACTCGCAGAGGATAAATCCCCACCTGCAATATCTTTTCTTCACCAAACAGCATCATGAATGTTAAACCTCAGGTGACTTATTCCTACCTGGGATGAGGCTTTCCCTTCGCTTCGCAGTGAATTACAATATTTTCTCGTGGGTCGATGATGTAATCCTTTGGGGATTGGTGAATTATGGTCGGGGGCTGCGGCACTAGAAGCGATCAGAAAGAGAGTGATATTAAATCATGACCTTTACTGCATAACTAAGGCCTTTCCTGCTGCTGTATTGACCACACAAGCCGTCATTACTAAACACACAGAGACTAACCGTGCTGCCTTAAACCAGACAGTGGTTTGCTGACATGCACAGAAAAAAGAAAACTCTCACAACATGGGCAACAGCAAAACGGCATGCAGAACACTCAGGTGCATTTCCATTTACTGCAATTATTCAATACATAATGTATTCCTGTCTGAGCTGGAAAGATAACTAATGGACTGTGGCAACAAATAATAGAATAACTCATACTGTTTGCAGCTTTGCACTATGAAAATCACTCTACCACTGCAGGAAGAGAACAAACACAGCAAACAATAAAATCAACGCATGCAGAATGCCAAAACCACTCCAACTCACACTTGGCTTCTACAAACAAAGAAAATATTAAATATAAATAAAAAGTAGCAAGATCGAACAAGACACACAAACAAAAACGTGTTCCAGCAAAACCTTGTAGAAAAATTCACATCCATTTTAGACTTACATCCTTTAAGAACTTTTTGTGTTTTCCCCGAAGTATCAGAAAACAAGGGAACAATGTGACAGTGGAGAGAACCAAATATTAGTGATGAACAGATTCCTGCATTATTTCTGCTTTACTGCTTTGCTTCAACAAGGCCACTTTCCCACTGAGGAATACCAGTCTCATCAGTCAGCATTTCTAACAAAATAACGAGATGTGTGTAATGGAAAATAATGATAAAATATCAGCAACCACAGTATCATCAGCCAGAGGAGCTGAGAGTCAGGATGACCTCGCCTTTTCTTTTTCATATTGGTCCTTGTGATTAGAGAGGAAACAATAAGTCTGTTTTGTGATGAGCTGAATATTTGCTTGTTCCAGCTGCTTAAAGGGGAATATTTAATGTTTTTATGTGTGTGGTAAGTAATAGTACGCTTTTGGTTTCAGACTAGACCAATAAAAATAGAAATAAAACACCATTATCTTAAGTTGTGGAACACAATAAAAGTGTAATTGGTGCAGAAATTTATGGTAAAATTATTATTAAATGAATAAGAAAATATTCACTGGATAATTGACCAAAAAAGAAATTTTGCATTACTGATTGGCTACCCTAGAGGAAAAAAACTGGTAAAAAAACAGAACAATAAAAAGAAGACACGTGGTGACTGATGGTATCACAGGATGGGCTTCGCTCTGGAGGACCCTTAAAAAAGGCACAATGTAAGTCACAAATACAGCATCTGACTCTAAAGTCTACATACTGGCCCTTTTATATCTGGTCTGTCAGACTAACTGCAAAACCAAACAAATTTAGTTATCATTCAGTTGGATTTTAACATGTTGGGTGAGTGTGTAATTAGTCGCCTTACGGTCAAGTGGGACTTCCAGCGCTGTGACTAGGTGCCCCAGGAACATCACCAGCAGTGTTGCATCCATCCTCCTCCTCCTCTCCATCATCAGCGAGTGACACAACGGTCTGCCTCCAAAATTAAGTGACGTCCCACCTCTCTGCTGGTCAGTCACACTGTTTGAGGACACCTGCACAAGAAAGGCAGGAAGAAAAATAGAACCTTAGAGTCTACTGTAGAAGCAAAAAACAAAAAAATAATTACCCGGCTGCATAGTACATCCAGCTGCTGCTGCTATCAATCACAACACAGAGTTTGTTCTATTTTCTGCTCATCAGGGGTCAGAGGGTGAATAAGTGAGATAGACATATACTGAAACTGTGGGTACTGATCGATGCTAGCTGCCATGTGCTGCATTTGGCTGGAAGCTATCAGTTTGATCCAGTGCATTCCAATAGGGATCGACAGAGCCCACATGGGCTCATTTAGCTCCACTCATCACTGCTGTTGTAAAGTTGCCATCAGGCTCTGCTGCCATGTCGATTTCATCAGCCAGCAGAGGACATGCCAGGGTCCAAGACAAGAGGACACACTTTACATTCAGTTACATTTTACACTCAGTTTCATTGATTTGAGTGACTGACAGAGTGACCCAGCAGCACACTGATCTGCAATGAGGTCAGACTGCAGAAACAGAACCATCACTCTTTTATGAGACTGCTGTGAGGGGAAATGCCAGGCGTGACTGGACACATCTTGTCTGGTAAAAAGAGGTAGATGATACACATGCTACAAGATACGCAGGTTAAACTGGGGTCACTTGTTTATATATTGGGACAGAATGGTGAAAGGTCACCTTGCTATGGATTTAATATCATTTTTCTTTTTTTCACAACGTGGTATGAACATGTCTTCATCAAAGCATTTGTGACGGATGGGAAACTCTACTTGACTTGAAAGCACAACAAAATAGATGCACTCACGGATCATACTGGACATTTTTCACTTGTTGCCAGGGAGCCCAGCGCCGCCATGTCACACTTTCCGACCAACAAAACCTATTATTCTTTTAGACAAAGCTGACCATAATAAAATAATAAAAAGTTGAAAATGTTGACATATCAGGGTACTTAAAAACAGAAAGTGGAACAAGCTTCGGCAGATGATAAGAGGCACTACAGTCAAGCTGTCTTTGCTGAGTTTTGTTCCTATTGATACAGTGTCATTCAGCGCTGTCACAAAGGCACTCTGGATATTTTGTATTACTGAAAGCAGGGCTCTCAGAAGATGAGTAAAAAGAACAAAAAAAGTGAATTAAAGAGGATTCATTATTTATTTTGTCTTTTAATGACTGCAGTATGACCTGTTTTTATCGCTCCTTCGTGCCTGCCTAACCCGAGGCACCCACTGGTGCAATATCAAAATGTCACAGCTTCATTTAGTCTAGGCGGTCTAATTTGCTGCATTATAACAAAAGCACATTATCAAATGTGGCATATTAATGCTGGTTACAGTTTGAAAGAATAAAACAGAGTGGCGCTGCAGATGTGGATTGCTGCCTTTAGGCGTGAGGCGGGTCAAGGCTGCAAATGATATGGTGGAAGAAGTGTCTGGGACCAGAGGCTAAAGAGCCGGGCAATCAGACCTACTTGTCTTTGGGGATCTAACGCATTTGTTAGTGCTGCCTTGGGGTCATTATACAGTTCTGGCCCCAAAGCAGGTATCTAGTAGCATGGGAAAAGACCAGGGCTAATGTCTGCTGCCCCCAGCTCCTGCTACACCTCTCTTGGGGAGGCCTGTGTTGTTCGCCCACAGCAGCCAATCACGCTGCTCTGTGCACAGAAGCCTTTCTGGCTTGGGATTTGACATACAAAGATCCAGGGGTTCATATCATCAAGGCCATTGGAAGGCTTCAGGCAGGGGTTCAGAACATGAAAACACTTGTTTCTTTATTTTTTCAACAAAACTTAAAAAATAAAGACTCAGAGTCAATTAGAGCTAAATCCATTCGTGGCTATGATTGCATTGTAGTGATTCAAATCCCAACTTGGTGCTGTTGGAAGATATAAATGCAAAGATCAACACATTTGCTTCTTTAGAAGCATACAATATGCTTTAAACTGAGAGTAAACAGTTAAACTGAGAGTAATAAAGTTAAAAACAACAGCAGCCTGTGACAGCGAGAGAATAAAATGTGCTAATTAGAAATTTTATGGTGTATCCCCAAAAGCCCGGAGATTCTTATCTGAAACAGAGCCAAGGTTTCATTCAGGATTCATTTCCCAATTTAATGAGGTGTAGCAGCTTATCTCCAGCCGGACAGCACATGTGTATGCTGGGGCTTGTATTCACTTAAGCATGCAAACACGTACAGTATGTGCGTTTCTGAGTGTGTGCTATAATTATCCCTATGTGCTGCAGAAATATGGGGTCAACCACTCATATTTGTCTCACTGCAGGATGACAGCAGAAATTCAATTGGGGCTCTTAAGACTAACAGACCAACCACCCGAATAAAAGTTCAAACAAATTATCACAGAATTCAATGTCTTAATTCAAACATCTTCTCTTTAATAATGCAGCTTATAGCAACATGATTTGTTTTATAGTTGAAGCTCTACTAGTGAGCCATTTCTCATTTGGATACTATTCTTCAAGGACACACAAATATCTGCCTCTATTGTTGAACCCTCCGATGCATCCTTTGCTGACAGAGATGGGAAAGCCAAAGTCAATAAAGCTCCCTTGCTGAGGTCTAGATAAATTTGCAGTACTGGCTGGAGTGCTGTACCAGAAGCTGTTTGACAGCAGATAAAATCGAATGGGAAATGGCCTCTTAAAGAGGAACATGATAGCTCGGAAACGTTACCTCCAGTCAGATTTTTGTCTTCATTTTTGGGGGGTTCATTTTCAAGTAGATACAGCTGAGAGGATAATAAACTTTGTTATCATCGCTCTTTGAAAACTAAAAGCATTAATTATTGAAGGCTCATTTTCTCATAACGACTACAGCCAGAGTACGTAAAGTCCTGATGAAACTAATGTTTACATTAAAGTGTTTTTATATGACAGAATATGACTCTCTTTTGGTATCTTGTATGGATGTAGTGCTAGACAGCCGTGATGCTGTAGCCGAGGGTTTTATGGGCTGTTGTGATCACCCCACACACCTTACCCTCTGCAGCTGAAAAGCTAGCGTACCACATCGTTAAACAGTGTGTCAACTCATCCTCAGAGCTGGAGAGGTAAAAGCCTACCAGCGGTTTCCCACCAGATTGTTTTTCTGAGCTGCATCCTATGGAAGAGTAATTGCCGCTGGGCTTTTTTAACCACCACTGTCATGCAGGGTAACCAGGTGAGGTGGACAGGAACCTGAGAGATGACACCCTCTTTACACAGTCATCATTAATGCAGAAAGGGGTGGGGTTGGGCATCAGGTTGTTTACTAAGCAACTGAAGACCTACATTCATTGTTTGACGGGGATGTCCTTGATCGGGGGGCTTTTGTTCAGTTTGTAAATCATGGTGTACAGGACAACTGTGTTAAAGTCACATGGGTGTTAAATGGCTCTCAATTGGAGAGGAGTGATGATGGCATCTTTAGTTGGTCTGCTGGATACATAAAACAACTGGCATGGTTCAAAGTGTGTGTTTCAATGGAAACATTTGAATGATTAGGCCTACTGATTGTTAGTGCTACAAGTCTGTAGTTATTGAGGCCCATTTATGTTGGTTTTCTTGGGGACAGGGATTAATTCCTATTGTACAACAGGGCAGTTCCTGGGATTTCCTGAAGAACCATAACCTGTTAAAGTAAATCAATGTTCAATTGCACAAATAATGATTCAATTCCACTAAACTATATAATGGTGATTACTGTCAGCAAATTAAAGGCAATGTTGGTAATTACTGTCTTGAACTGCATGAGACCACCTTCACACAGGCCTTGCTTTTCATTTCGCCTGTGGAGAAAACACTCTACTCTGTCAAAGCTGCATTGAGCTCCCTGGCCTCTCTTTCAAACAGCCACTTCAATTACCCCATTGTCATTTTCCCATCGCCAGCTCCTTCACCGTCCCAAAACTA
Source organism: Craterocephalus amniculus (assembly GCA_036024015.1). Classification (NCBI taxonomy): domain Eukaryota; kingdom Metazoa; phylum Chordata; class Actinopteri; order Atheriniformes; family Atherinidae; genus Craterocephalus; species Craterocephalus amniculus. Next base: position 34,765 of record JAVQJG010198316.1, on the reverse strand, counting down.
ATTGGTTTTGTACACATGTCAGAAATGCACACACATGTGCGCCCACACGCACAAACACATGCAGTCTAAAGCGCATTCACACCGGCCGTCCACAGAACGTAAGGATAAGGCAATGTCTAAACACACGAAGGTGACAAGGGCACAACGGCTGAGAATGAAAGCCCATTGCAGTGTAAATAAAAAGTATTGCATCAGTGCTGAACAGATTTAACATCTTTGATGAAATACAAGCCTTTCTCTCATGCTAGGCACCCTAATTAACTGCCATAATCAGTGCAATAAAAGGTTCATGCAATCAGGGTTTTGAGAGGCCATGTATGGCTTTAATGAAGCAGCAGGGATCCCCAACAGGCGCCTGAATGGAGGGTGTAATAATGACAGTGGCTATATAGCCAGGAAGGTGAAGATGAGAAAATGGATGTGGTTAGAAGAGTTTATTTTTCTGAGGCTGCCTGTTATTCACGCCTGCGGCTCCATGCATTTGTCTGTGCCATTAAAAAGCTAAGTAGAGAGCAAGTTCACTTTAAAAAAACCTTTTCTGTGGAGGATGAAGAGACAATCCTTCATGGCCTTATCAAAATTGAGAAAATCGCAATCATCAGAGTAGTGAAATAGAGCGAGCTTTTTCATGGCTGTAGGGAATAAAACATTAAATGTGCTTAATTTAAAAGATTACGCTGCTTCATTCAGCTTTGAAATCGCAGCCAATTTATTGGTCAAGTGTAGTTGGTGATATTAAGTTTAGCCATATGCTCGCTGTCTAGTAACACGCAGAACCTCTCATACACCTTTTTATCATCACAAAAGAAATCCCTTGCTCTAGCTTCAGTGTGCATTTCCCCTAATCTCTTCATTAGCCTTTATAATTGGGGGACCGCATGCAAATAATTGGTGTGGCTAACATATGACTTTGTATCCTATTGTTCAAAGAAAACCCAAAGCCCCCCCAAAAAAACAGAGCTTTTCATGGACACAAAACAACACCAGACAATAAGACATCACCAGTCATACAGTAAATACTGTATATTATTGTATTCGTCTCTTTGATCTCCTTCTTGCTGGACGAACAATGCTGTCTAGAACTGCAGAAGCTTTGATCTATAATAATTCCACCTACATTATTTGTAAATCTAAGCTTTTCTCAACGGGCAGTGCATTACTAATAATACACCCTAGTGTATGATGTGGGCTCTTGCAATCGTTTAGTTTGGGCTTGCAGACCACAAAACCTTCAAAGGAGGCTTTTAACAAGACTTTTGTCACAGCAGGCACAGGTGTCCTAATGATGGCAGCGCTCCAATTTGGGGAGGTCCTGCTGGTGTGCATGCTGCTTCCCTGCTATAACTCACCGGGATACATAATGCAAACTGAACCATCAATAATGTCATTAATCAAAAGTTAATATGGCAACATTTTTTTTATTGTGGGAGGTGTATGCTTTAGGCTACAAAACCAAATAAGTGGCCGACAAGAATTTCACTGTTCTTCTTCAAAACTGTCATGCTAGCTTCATTGAAGTGCTAAATCTCTAAGGCAGACCTCTCCTAAAACCTTCCCCAGTTATAAAGCAACTCTTAACTCTAATTGACATCTGCTGCTAATGCAACATGTCCGGCGATTTGTTTAGTTCCCCTCCTTTCACAGTACAGCACATTGGCATTCACGAAGCTTCCTCCACATACAAGCCAACAACAATCCGGGATTTGCTCTCTGTCCCCTCTCTCCAAATGCTAATCAGTTACAGCGCTGGCACTCTTAGCATGCAGATAGAGGCACATTGAGATGAGATGGTGGTTTTAGGGAGGGAATCCCAGCTGGTTCAGCCTTGAAGGAACCAAATAACATTTTGCTCTCATTCTATCAGTGGCGACCAGAAATATGACATATAGCTGTCAAATCATGCCCCACATTAGACTCCCACCAAAAGGCTCCTTTTGTCGGGTACAGGTGCATGACACCATCCTCATCATATGCCTCTGAGCCCATCAGTTTCTTTTCAGATGTTTGCAAATGCTGACAATGCATAAGGATGGCAAATTAGTAGTGTCACACGTCAAGTTATGGCAGAAAAAAGCAGGAGCATTTCCAAGCATATCAATATTTCCCTAAGAAAGGTTGTAATAATGCTAGTGCTAATGGTGGAAAAATGGTTGCTTTATGTCAGTAGAGGACAAGGAACAGGGAATGCTAGAGATAAAAGATTAAACTAATGACGGGATAACTACCCTTCAGTTACTATTTACCAACCAAATGGATCATCTCCAAAAGACTATAAATATTCTGCATTAAACCAAAATTAGCACTGCGCTTAACATTGTCTTTTTTTATTGGCTAAGCCCAAATGAAAAGAATATTCTCTCATTCACTCCACCTTGCTGTCTTACTGGCTTGCTCTGTTTCTCAGTAGGCCTACAGTACATATCTAGTAGGTATGGTCTCACAGCCCTCTGTAGGCTGATATAAAAAAAGATGTTCAGAAGGTACAAATTTATGACACAAAGGGCTGAAATGCTGAAAAAAATTTTGAATGGCCATATAATATATTCCAATTGGTTAAGTTAGGGGATTCACATTATCTGTGCACAGTTTACCAAACACTGGATTAATTATGGAATGTGGGAAGGTGTGTGGCTTCTCTTACAGAGGTTCAATTAAAGTTAAAATTGGTTAGAAATGAATACCAGACATCATGAAATGAAGTATTTTAATGGTTTTTTTTTCTTTTTTTAAAAACAGTATCATATAATATATAATATCGGACATACTATTTGTGTTAATGGGCTTTTGTTTCTCTGTTATATATTCTCCAGTTCAGTGATTACTGAGGTTTAATTTTTTTCATTTCCAGTGTTAAAGGATTGCATTCTTGTCAATAGTCAGAGAAATGGTTAGTGGATTGCCATACTTATTTGGAAGGTCTCATAATGTTGAACAAAAATTTAAACACTATTAGTGTGTTTGGTTGCAATTTTAACAAAGTTACAAAAGGTATAAAAGTATATTTACACACTTGTCCAGTCTCTTGGCTTGGTCTGGGGATATGCTCTACGATAATCAGATAAATGGGAACACTTCTAAAACGTATTGATGCAAAGCAAGTACAGTGTAAATGAGCGACTGTGCTGAACTCGACCATTAGTCGGTCACTGTTTTCTGCACTATTTCTTGAAGGATTTATTAATAAATGCTTCAGAATTTTTACAAATTTTTGCTTGTGAATGATAGCTGATACATTCATATTTACATCTACTTGCATACTGTATGTATCGGCCTGGATTGTGGTTCTTCTTTCACCCTGGGCCAATATAGGACATCATGGAAAGAGGTTGAGTTTGCTTGCCTGGACACGTGAGAGTGTCACTGGTGAAGCCATTCATATGTTGAGTAGAGTTTCATTGTGCTGAGCAAAGGCAGGAGAGTGGGAGGAATGCATGGAGACTAGCTTCTTAAATAGCTTAAGGGGCTCTCAAACTCTTTAGCATACAACATCAGAAGATGCACTTTAACAACAGAAACACAAGAGTTTTCAAAAAAGTCATCAACATAAAACCAACCTCCTGTAGAGAGAAATGCAAATCCTATGAGACAGACTATAGAAACATCCATATAGTGCAGAATCTTTGTGACACAGCTTCATAACCCAGCAAATGATGGAAAAAGTAAGAACTGAGTAAGTAAGAGTTAAATTTTCACTACAAAAGGCCCTTCTGTATCCATGGCAATGTTCTTAAATCTCTATGCTTACAAAAAAATGCCAACTTCCTCACCATACAATGACATATTTTCTAAAAAAGAAAGCAGAACAAAGGCCTAGACATTTATTATCTCAGGAATAACACTGAATTGAATCCATACACTGAAAATCTGCTTGGCCATAAAGAGCCTCTCAACCTCCACTGAGCTTCACAAAAGAGGCATGATTAGAATCTCAGTCAGGCACTGTCCATACCAGATGGCTTACTTCACATGTAAAGGGTCTCTCAAGATGGAGCCAATATGTGGAGTTTATGTTTAGCTTAGGGCGAGGGTGCAACAGAAAGAGTCTGTGTGAGCCAGAGAGTGCAGGAAGTGCTTACCTCAGACTCACACATGCTGAAAGCCGCAACGTTTTGTTGCAAATGAATTCCATGGGCCATGTCAGCCGTGGTCACACAATGTAACTGTGTCTATATATCATTGCTACAAGTCAACAGCTGATGTGGCCAGGGCTTTCTAGAACAACGCAACTGTATAATAATAAACACTCTTCTAATGGAATCTCAATTGTGCTGATACAGTACGCAGGCATGCAGGGAGAGGATTGGCCATTTAAAGCTGCCTGTGTGGCACCATTCATTCTGGCAGAATCTGCAGACAACATTAGATAACAAAGCATGAGCAGTGACTGTGAGCTGGAACAATCTGTTACCACAGTGTGTTGCCAGCATATGTAATTTCAAAGTGAGAAAGCAGCAGGGGACAGTTGGGTCTAGTCTTATTGAACTGAACCTCTGTCTCTTGGCCACTAACACTCAGAATACTTAGCAGACTGAAAAAGCTTCAGAGGCATGCAATCAATTACTTTCTAAACATGTCATGTCCTGAAGAAGATTCCTGACATTTCAACTATTGTAAATCACACAGAGCCATGATTTGAAACTGTCAGTCTGTACCCTGAGGTGTCACAGTGCTGACATGCTCATATAGGAGGTATTACTATCACACCTGCAAACTGAAAATCAGTTTTTTGACTTTGTTAGCATGTCCATATATTGTTTTATGCCCCCACAGCAGTGCATATCCTCCTCAGACGGTATATTAATGATTAGCCAGGGTTTCATACGGAACTAACATGAGGAATTAATCCCATCAGTGACTGCAGCAGTGTTAATGCTGCTTTCAGTCTGCCTCACAAGCCAGAACTCAGAGCTGGAAATAACATAAGCCCAACGTTGACAGGGCTGGTGATGTTCCTCCAACTTTCCGAGCTTAAAATGTGACTTAAGGGGGTGTTCTAGTTATGTTTTTTTAGCTGAAAACCGAGAGTTTAAATGCAGTAAACTGAACCAGATATATTTAGGAAACAAGGTTCATCTGATGCTGCGACAGAATGGTGACCTGTCCAGGGTGTACCCCGCCTCTCGCCCGTTGATAGCTGGGATAGGCTCCAGCACACCCGCGGCCCACTTGGATTAAGCGGTTCAGAAAATGGATGGATGGATGGGTTCATCTGATGCATTTAGCAACTTGTTATTAACTGTACGCCAGCATTTGAAGCTCTGTGTGACCACATCAAAGGGTACTTTGATTTATTTGGTTAATTTTTGGCTCAGTGTGACACTCCCACTGTTGCTCCAGCTAATCTTCTTTTCGTACTCCTTTTGGGTTTTATCAGACGTGATGTTTATCGTGGGAAAGTTAGTTTAGCTCTTTTTTCCAGCTATTACCTGAATGTACTACAAGCACTGTAGATTTATGATGCGAGTTTTCTATCCAACGACCCACCGCAGACCAACTTTCTTTATTCCAGGACCTCCTGACTTACAAATTCAGCACAGGGTTTAGCTTTTGTGCTTTACAAAACACACACTGTAGCAGTGCTGGCAGCATTTCCCTTCTTGAAATGGGTAAACAAGCGAGAGAGTGGTGGTCGGAGGTCCTCACATGTACGGAACAACAGGAAGGCATAATTTGTAAATTTCTATTTGCGTCATAATTTAGACAAAGGCATAAGATCAATCAATCTTTATGATGATTTGTAGGTCAAAATGGCAATCAATAAACAGAGTTCATATAGCTCATTAAAGGAGCTATACATGATATAATTTTAATCCTTAAGAAAAATAATTTCTACACGGTATATTATGTGGTAAAAGGCGGAAGTCGGACTTACCCCTTTTAAATCTATAAAAATGAATGACTCATTGATTGTGCATATGTATCAGTCCAGGACATTTTAGTTAGCGATAGCGGCTAAGTTTTAGCTTTGGCGTGACGCTGTCTCTGCCAATGGGGTTGACTTACGAAATTTCCGGATTCCATAGAGGACGCTCTTACTGCCTGATCTAAATCCGGAAGTTCCAGAATTAAACCCCATTGGCAGATAAAGAGTGTCACGCCAAAGCCAAAAATTAGCCGCTTTCGCTTACTAAAATGGCTTGAACTCGTACATACGAGCAATCAATGACTCATTCATTTTTATGGACTTCCCCGTATAGCCCCTTTAAGTACCTAGTGTACTTGTTTTGACAATATCATAGTTTAAATAGCCCCAATTTGGAATCCTAACAAGCAAACATGCCTGTTTGGTAGCAAGAAAACTCATTTTGTCATCCAAGTAAACATAGCTTCTCGACTCTTAAAGAAATCCCAGAACATTTTACTCATAAATCTTTTTAAAGTTCAATGATAAGGGATCCATCAGTTTATGACAGTTTATCCTCATGGGACTATGGAAACCACACAATTTGCCATTAATCAGTAATTATTAGAAGCAGTGGCTCTGACAGGCCATCACTGCTACTGCCAGGAGTGTCCTGTTGGTGTGGCCAAAAACAGAGCATGCTGCGATAGTATGGTTCTATTAAAATCTACCAACAGAACCAGGACAGCTTTAACACTGTGAGGTCAAACAATCTGCTGCCTCTGCGTGTTACCAGAGCATGCCGCTTAAAAGTGAGAAGGAAAAGTTGTGAGGAATGTAAACTGTGAGAAAATCCGCTGCAGGTGGAAGGACGCAGTGAGTTCTAGTGCTGTTGTGAACTACCTCTGCATTCACACAGCACCACAATAGGCCTCTCCAACAGTTCTCTCCTCCTTCTCTTCTTCAGCAGCTCTTTCCACCTGTTTGTGAAAGGTCAGCACAGAGGAGGGTCTCTACCCCCCCCTCCCTCAAGTCACAGCTCCCACTCCACAATCATCCCCAACACAGGAGTCCAGTGCCAGGAAACTCAATCAAAGAAGGGCTTCAGAGGGCTAGAGACCTCTCAAAACCCTCCATTGTCTTCAGCAGGTTTCCCCACACTGCTGCAGGTCTATATGTAACACTGTAAGAGGAGTTGCTCATTACTGCCCGTCCCCAGTTTCACTTTGTCTCTTTTGTGTTACTGACAGAAGAATCCAGTTGCCCAGCTGGGCCAATAAAAGAGTGCAGCCACATAAAAAAGACAAGGAGAAAGGGAATTAATTTGCACAATGATGATAAGACGCATATAAAGCGTATGCATGAGAAGCTGTGGATTTGCGTTGATTGCCATTTCAAAAAGAGAAAAAAAAACTATCAAACATTGCTTTTGCTAAATCAGTGCAAGAAACTTAAAAGGCATGTGCTTAAAATTCGGCATTCATCTCACAAGCCTCGGTATTGACTGATAGACACACCACATCACAATGTGTGTGAATGTCAGAGCAATCCATTATAACATAAAGGAAGCACTATGTAACAGCCCCCTCTCTTTCTCTCTGCCCCTCCTCAGCTCTATTCAGATACGGCAGGTGAATACAAATCATTTCCCCTTCACTGCTTTCAAAAAGGACTCACCATCCAATTTCTGATGTAGAGGAGACAAACAATAGTTCTTTCAAAGTGTGAGAAAATCAAATCATGGTCTTTTTTTCCAATCAAAGGAAACAATTTGGAGTTATACCCTTCAAAATGGAAAACAAGCTGTGGAAATGAGAAAATACAAGTTATAAATGTTCCTTGTTTAAGTTTTAGATAAATAAATGACTGAAATGATTTATCCATTAACAAAACTGTAACATTGACGTTTTAAATTATTTAGCTAAGAAGAATAGTTGTTTAGTTTTTCTTACCATAGTTTTACTTTTATTTGATCTGGCATTATAATTTTTTATTTCTAAATGTATTGCTTAGTCCAGTTTTAGTTTGATTTCATTCATGAAAGGTCTATACATTCAAAAATGGCTACCTCTGCATTAATATTACACATGCACTTATACTTTATTTCACAAACTTGACAGTGTTGGAAACAGAAGTTATACACCAAATAATTCACATGAGAAAGACCTATGCAGAAATGCAGATATAAGCACTCATTGGGTACATTTACCAGGTTGGACCCCCTTTTGTCTTTAGAATTGTCTTTATTTTCATAGTTTAGATTCAAAAATTTGCTCTACATTGGCATTACACATGTGCTGCAGATTTGTCAGCTGTCCATGATGTTCCACCATCAGTTGATCTGGTGGCTGCGAAGCCACTGGAGTACAGTGATCAAGAAATCAATTCGAGATGATTTGAGCTTTCTGACGGGGTGTATTATCCTGTACAGAAGATGGCCAAAAAGAGACAGACATGGTGAGCAACTATACTCAGGTAGACTGTTGTGTCATTTGGTACTAAAGGGCCCAAAGTGTGCCAAGAAAATATTCCATGCACACCATGACACCACCACCAACTGGGGCTGTTGATATGAGGCTTTCAAGGCATCAACCCCAAATTCTAACCTTATTTCTGAAATGGAGACTCATCAGACTGATCATGGATTTTCCATCTTCTATTCTCCAACTTTGGTGAGTCTGTGCAAACTGTAGCCGCAATCTCTCGTTCTTAGCTGACCAACCAGTGTGGTCATCGGTTGCCAAAGTCCATCTGCTTCAAGGTTGTATATGCCATGCTTTCAGAGATGGTATTCTGCATACCTTTCTTGTAACTTGTGGTTATTTGTGTAACTGTTGTCTTCCTATAATCCCCGACCAGTCTGCACATTGTCCTCTGACCTGACAGGAGGACATAATAAGGTGGATGGTGAGTGTAGCTTCATGTAAAACCACAGGCTACCAGCTCTGAATGAGTGTTGATTACATTGGTGTCGAATCTGCCACTCCATTTCAGGAGCCAGATCTTTATTATTCTTGTTGAAGCAAACAAATCCCAGAAGCCATTCCTGAGTAAAGTCCTCTGATTGAACAAATTTCACAGGCTTTATGAAGTTGATCCAATTCCTTTCTGCGGCTGAGAAACATCATGTATAAAACAACAGGGAAGAATAACACCTCGCTTAAAAGGACGGGAGTGCTTTTTGTTAGGAAGTAATTGCGTGACCCAATTTCTTTATGAATCATTGGATTTGTGAAACGAAAGAGAGACTTTTGGAGATTAAAAATCCCTGGAGATGAGTTACTGATGGAGTCTGCTGACGCCTTACTAAAGCTCAACGTGAACATATTTCTCTCTGTCTCGTGGGTGTGGGACACTGAAATGTTAGCAAATGAGTACTGATCACACTAATGATGGATTTAGCTTTCTCATAAAGGAAGGTCCCTTATTTTCTCCTCACACCAGAGACTCAACAGTAATCAAAAAGAACCGTTTTTCCCCTTCTGTGGTATTGTTTTTCTTGTGTTATAAGATTTCCTCTATTACATCCATCACTCGGGGAGTTTGGGTTTATTTTGAGAAAATTTGGTGTGTTGCCCAGAGAGAGTTACAACCAGGCAAACAGTGCTCCACTTCTGGGGAACGTCTGATCCTGTCAAAAATAATGTTCACAGAAAAGAGCTGCTCCATCAGCCCTTATCTGTCAGATAGGAATCCAAAGGAAGAGTCGTTCCAATTTCACATTAACAGTCCACTCGGCTTCCGCTAAGAGCCTCTGCCCTGTGTCTGCATTTGAAGGGATGAAACTGGCTGCTAATGCAGGAAAAGTGTCTGCTGGGTGTTGGATAATGGCTGGGTGAGGCTTTTGAGGAGCTTTTTGTCTGACTGCCTCTCTAAGTCAGTGCAGGCACTGTACAGGAAAAAAGGCTGACACTGGAAGGTGGAGAAGTGCTGCCGGACATGGTGCATGTGACTTGCTTTCAGGGAAGGAAACCAGAGGGGTTTAAATGTGTTTTGCACCCCCAGGGTTAAACGTAACAGAGGAATGAGTTGTTGCCAGGGCACATAATGAAACAGTGAAATCTCTGCCCAGAAACCACCTCAGTTTACATATAATATAAAGAATAAATAATTGCATTTCATGATGACCTATGTGCAGTGCACAGATATTTTTATAAAGTATCCTGTATCTGTGTTGTTACGTAATATTCAAAACAAGAGCATTACATAATGATGCAGAAAAGTATTTAATGTTATGCACAAGGTAGCTCATAAAAGCTTGTGAAGCCTGCTGTATTTCTTACACTGAAAGATGGAGATATGGTGTCATTTACCGAGCGAAAAGTGTGTACATTGCTTGCTGTTTCGGTGTGCTGCTGCTTTTATTCTCCGTTTCATAGCAGGTGCAGGCAGAGATTTCTCATTAGAATCGGCTGAGAAGCAGGTGAGCTAGAGGTTACATCTAAATTCAGGCATTTGTATTCCGAGGCGACACCCAGGGAGGCGGCTGTTTATCGTGATGAGCAGATAGACTTGGCCTTGAACCAGGACCCTGAGCTTACCAGTCACATAAATCATTTGGTTTCTCAGAGACTATTCCAAACACACAGATCCCACCAGATTTAGACAGAGCAAGGACAATCTTCTCTGCGCTTAAGCCACATCGATATGCAGCATCAAAGAAATCAGACCTTTGGAGAGTTTGAAAAAAGGAAAAAGATGAACAGAAAAACTTTTAATCACGTGGTCAATAATGGAGCGTGCAGTCATTATAGTATGACCTAGAATTTTCTCTACAGCTTCCCATCTAAAAGAAGAATAAAAACTTGAACATTTTTTTCTTCTTCTTCTAAAGCAAGCCTTAGAAATGCAGCTACCTGAGGATATCTCCTCATTAAAGAGATTTAGACTAATATTATGTCTGTATACAAAAACCTTACTGGAAAGAGAGACTGGAAATAAGGGAATCCACCAGCCTGACTGTATCGCTATCTTTTTATGTCAATTTTTTACATAAAAGGAGAGAAAGGAGGGTAGAGCTAGGCTTGGAGGAAGGGCAAAGGCAAAGACACAACTGCAGCTAAAGCACAGACTCTGCAAGTTGCTTGTTAAGTGTAAGTCAGGTGTGGACAAACCCAACTTTTTTCACATACAGTATGTGGAAAATATTGGGCTTTATAAAACCTTTTCAGTTCAGTTGAGCGCAGCTGCTTTTATTATCCCTCAAGGGGAAGTTTAGTTTGCAGCAAAGTACTGTAAAATATACAATCAAGAAAATTAGGAAAGTTAAAAAACTAAACACAACACAACCATAGACAGGTAAAAAAAGTAAGATTAAAAGATTCACCGATTCCATTAAAGAAAATAAAAGAAGAAAATTACATAATAAGAAAATGTCCTCACTGTACAACCTGCTTCTGCCCTGACTTTCTTGGTATTGTATTCATCTATTTTTTTCATCTAGTCTTCCTTGTTTACAGTATGTCTCCCTACATCTCCTCCTTCGCCTCTGCTTCTCGCACAACCCCCAGCACACAGAAACAGGCATGAATCTACACTTACTTTCTCACATGACATGCATGGACTCTGACTAAACTTGTCAAGCTTGTGTCAAAAAGAAATCCTGGAAATATCTGGGCGTGTTGATCTGAAACCATGTGCACCAAGAGCAGCTCAGGGGCACTTCACCAAAGAAGGAATCCCAGTACTCATCTACAATTCCTCTGATCTCAGGACTGGTGTCATGTAATATCACCACTTCTTAACCAAATGTGATGAAGAAGTTGTACCACTCTCAGTAGAGAGCAGAACAGCTCATTTACTCATTGGTCATTGGTGCACAAAAACCCGAAAACTTGTAATGATTCAGCTAAAAAAGCACAGCTTACAGCAGAATTTAGATACTTTTTTACACATTTCGAAGTACGCTGAGCTGGAATAACAACGATCATTAGATTATTTTTCCCAAACACCCTCTATCTCTAGACTATTGATCATGCTGCAGATGGAATCAGATATGATGTTATGAAGCCCTGGTTGCTCCCAGAAGTAAGTTTCTGTCACTCTGCCAGGCCTGCATTGCTGCCATCTGCACTTGTAACTTATTTCAGGGACTTCTGGTCCCAGTTTAGTCTTTAGCAAGAGAAGTACGTGATCAGCTGTGGAAAGGTCAGAAGTCAAGATTCAGAAAACAAAAACTACCCAAGAAGCTTGTTGGTGGAGTTTTTAGCATGCTGGTGTTTGCCATTAGGAAGCACTCTGCAATATAAATGGCAAGCTGCTGTTCATCAAAATGCAACTGAGTGAGAAGACTACGGCAATTAAGATAATAACCTTTACCTCCATTATCCAAACATCTGCTGTATTCCACTAACCAAGCAAACAACAATATCCAATCAGAGGCAGAGAGCAGACAGGATTTGACTTACCAAGTAGAGAGGAGCAGAGTAAAGAGTCTGATGAGGTTTAAGTATGTTAATTCATTTACAAAAAGTTCAAATTTACTTGTTTGAGCCTCATATGCTTTAAATTCTAGCTCTGGTCTGGTTTTATAAAATATGATTCCTTTTAATTCTGTGAGAAGTACTGAATTCTGGCTTGACATATTCATTAATTTGACCAGTAAGAAATATGCCAGGCTGATAAATCTGATTCATTGCAGCTCTCTTGATCGGTGTTAGTAAATTTTCAGCACAGCACATGTTTTGTAGCAAGCTGAAACATAGCAAATACCTTCTGATATTACTTGTTGAATGTATCATAAAAGATCCTATAAAATATCCAGGATGCTCAGTCATTTTTCCAACCCATACTATTTGGCATGAAAACACTAAAACAATAATACCGCGCTGCCTGATGGCCACGTGAGAGAAACCGGTGAAAGACAGTAGCATGGAGGTAAACAGAAAGCTCTGTGGCCTTCTATTGGAGGGCCCTGGCCCTGAATGCAGCGGTTCACAATAGAAACTTCACGCCATGCTGTGTTTCAAACCGCAAACTCAGTCTCCGGCTCCTAAGTGCGGCCCTCTGTGACTCGGGCCATTCAAAAAAATGTAGACTCAGCCTCTCTGGCCCGCAGCACACATTCACAACAACCCACCGCCTCAGAGCGCCGACGAGGGAGAAACAGAAAGAATTGGACGATAAACATGACGACAGAAAGACAGAAGCCAAGTAGAGCTTTGAAACAGCCGCACAAATGGATAATCTGGGAACGAGTGTGCACCCCCCCCCTGCTGACAAAGATAAAACAACCATAGCATCAACAGAAGAGGCAGATGAGCTTCAAGCTGTCAGAGTCCCTTAACTCTCGACTCAGCCTCCCTGTCTGACTCGAAGCGCTGCGAGGCCGAGGTGGAAGCCTTCCTTCACACTCCAGTGGCCGGTGGACAGGCATCGCTCTGTGTCACATCCACTCACAGGGCATTAGATCAACTCCCCGCTGGAACATAGACACGCTTTCAGCACAACCCAATGAGGGAGCGAGCCAAAGGTCATCAAGGGGTTGTTTTAAAACCAATTCTCTGAGCTCTAATGCATCCTGAGACCTGATGCTTCAGGGAGCCGATTTAGCTTTTAATTCTGCTGCTGCCATTAGGGAACTTTTCTACCTCCGCATGCTCCATTATGACACTTTACGTGTCAATAAGAGAGGGAGTGTGTGTGTGTGTGGGAGAGAGAGGCACCAGTCCAGTTTTTTGGCTCTAAGTGCTATTTTGTAATTTGGAAGTATTGACGGTCACAGCAGTGGTTTAAAATAAAAAGGGTTTTGTTACCTTGACAACTATATGCATCAAAAGGCCGGTCAGAGCCTAGAAAACTGTGCTGCGTTTCAATTCCTTGCCAAATCTTGCTGCCAAAATGAACGCTGACATGAAAACGCACTTTGCCAGTGGATAAATGGCTGTCATGCAAGTGGTGGCCTTTGCTCCATGGCTAGAAAAAAACTGAGATTCATCCCAACAGACAGCAAAAGGAAAGATAAATGTAGGTAGAGGATGCGTGAGTTTTGCTTCTGAAAAAGTGTGAACATTAACAACTTCTCACTTTTGCAGTGAAACAAATGAAGATGTTTCGGCTGGGGAAACTTGCCAGGCATGGCAACAGACTGACATCTGTGTGTGTTTGCATCCAGAGGGAGCGGAAATGCCTCTGAGAAGAACGTTTGATTGTAAAAGACTGAAAGTTCACGCTGTTTTGGAAACTGATGATATCAGAGGAGACAAGATGAAAAAAACAGAAAACAAGGATTTGAAGTCACAAAGAAATGTTTTCAACTTACCAGCGAGACCTAAATCCCCTCTCTCTTCTTCCTCCCTGGCTTGTCTGCCTCTTCGTCTGTAGTTTTCTTCAACCTGTTTTTAACAAAAATGGAAAATACGACATTTTGATTTCTTATTTTCCTACAGGAAAAAAATGGCAGGATTTTAAAAGAGCAACAAATCTTTGGCAGAGATGTTTCTAAGGGGGGATTTTTACATTATTCCGTTCATACACTTCCCTTCACATCTCTCTCCATTTGGTTTTTCATATAATCAGTCACCATCACACCACAGGATGCTCCAACATGAAATCTCTCTTCATGAAAGGCTCGGTCTAACAAAAGTTTTTCGCATATTTGATTATCCGTGAGCTCTCCGGCTCTTTGGAAATGCACTTAAAACACTCCCAGCTGCGGCACGATTTGGAGGTGAAAAGAAAGCAAACACCCAAGCTGTGTAAACCAGGGTGTGATCATGGCTTTTCAGAAGCAACAGTGTGTAATCCAAGCTGATAGACATAAAGGCCCGTAGCTGAGACATCTCCTCCCCTCATCTTGCCCCTTGTCTTGTTTCATCCTCATGATCTCTTCTTCCCTTCACCTCTATTCCTCCTTCTATCCCCTTACCTCTCCTTTCCCTTCTACCTCTCTCTCCTCTTTTGCTGTCATCCTCACTCATCTCCTCTTTCTTCTCAGAATGTTTCCTTCTCAATCTTCACATTTTTTTTAAAAACTGTCTTAATTTCCCTGCTTTCTCTTCAACGCCCCCAGTGTTATCTCCTGCTCTCTAACCTGCCATAACCAATCCTCTTTTCTTCCTTCATGTCTTCTCTTTTATGTCCTCTCCTACCCTCTGTGTCATCACTTTCTCAGCCTTAAGGTCAGGCCTCATGTAGGGCCACATACTGCGCACAAAGTCAAAGTACATCTGTTAGACTGCTATGAAGACATTTGGGCAGCATCTCATGTTCTCCCAGATCATACCCTCTGATCATGAAAATTTTGGGTAAGATATGATGTTTAAATGAACAGAAATACCTGTTTTTCACATGAGGATTTCATAACAGACTCAGGGGTTACAAAAGACACCCAAGTTATAAAACACCTTGCATCATCTCTTTTATCTCCTGCTCTCACGGCCTGCACAAACACTCATATCTTCATTCTCCTTCATATCTGGCCTCTCCTTCTATCTCTTGCGTTCTATCAGTGCAGACACCCCTTTGAGATTATACATATGTTTTGATATTTAACCAAAAAAAACAAATACAAGGACAAATGAGATGCAGTGAAAATGTGAATTTGGGGGTCGCAGGTCAGAAAATCCTCTCGTCTTTTGTCTCTCTCTCCTCCGATAATCTCTGCATTCATCGTCCGTCAGATTTTGTTTCACATCAGACCCTCTTTTCTTTTTCCTTAAACTGTGTCACAGTGAACACAGACACACCCAAAGGAATTGACAGGCAAAATGATTGAAGAAGCCAATCCAATTTACTTCCAGCGAAGGCTTATCGACTTCAGTGTGCTGCTGGAAATAGGAATCTGGAAGCCCCGCAGAGAGAAGCCACCGTTTCCACTTGGTTAAATAAGAACTCTGCTTTCTTCACCACTTTGCAGACACAATTGCCAACTATAGGTTTACATTAACTCTCTTACATACAAGCAACCATTGTGTTTCTTCAAGTGCAATTCTTTTCCCAAATTTGCTGAAAAACATCTAATCCTGTGGCCTAAATGGCTTTTCCGTTCTACCGAAGCCTATGTTGTTTATTTTTATTATTTGCGTAATCCACAGATTTAAAAAACCGCACCTCGCACAACGTATATGTGATCCTCTCACTGCTCTGAATTTAAGAGGATACTGACCCACATTGTAAAAGAAAAAAAACACACTGACATAGATCTGATTTGCTGATAACATCAGATTACATTAATGCTGACACCTGTGCTGACTCCACACCCCAGAGTACAACTTATACGCGACAACTTCACTCTTGATCAGCCTTACAAGACGCAGCTCTTCATTTCAGCTCCTCTGAACAATCCCAAGACTAGCACTAGCTGAAAAAGCTGATTCCAGCTGAGATTTCTGAATAAGACACAAAAACAAAATGACCTTTCCACATCCTGTTTGAATGATCTGAATCCTGATCCCATCAAAAGCAGCCTCACCCCATGAAACCGTGCCAGCCATCCCATCACCCCAACGCTGCCCTCAGACACCACAGCGTCAGTCCAGATGGGCTGCCATGGTGATAAGAAGAGGGATGGAGGACTGAGACTGAAAATAGCCTGATATGATGCCAATGGTGGGCAACAAGCATGAGTACAAAACACCTCGCAGCAAGAGACACAAAGTATCCCAAGTTCCTCAGGGCACTGTCTTGTGCCATTCAGAGGACTCATGTTGTCACAAGAAATGCAATGCCTTATCTATGATGAACTGACAGCATGAAAACATTTTACAACCAAAAACAACAAATGGTCAGAGCACATCAGCAGAGAAAATGCTGCATCATAAGTGAAAGGGATGCTGGTTTTATGTCCACTTTTCAATCTATTTATACGTTTGCTAACATTATTTAACAATCACTAAAACACAAACGTATTATGTTGGATTATAAAACATTCAAGAGAAAGATATTTCCATAAAAGGCGCCACAGGAAAGTCAGCAGGTATTATGCACATTTAAACTTGACTTTAAATTCATGGTAGTTATTCTTTATATTTGTATGTCTGAATAAACAGATTAAATATGTTTGCCCCCAGGAATCCAGCATGGGATCAAATTTGTAAAACTGTGGAAACAACACAATAATACAAAGATTTAGAGCTCTCTAAACACGTATGAACAATTTGTGTCAAGTTATATAAATGTCCTGAGTTAATAATATTGAATTTAGTAAGTAGATGTTAAAAAATGTTGCTGAAAGAACACAAAAACACAAACTGAAGTTATGAAACCACTTAACTACAGATCAAACTGAGCTGATAAAATATTCATTTTGTGTACTGGTGAAAATGTCCCGCTAAGTACATCGGTTTTCTTTTCCATTTGTCCTCTCATATACAATATAACAAAGGTAAAAGTGAGATGTCAACAGGTCAAGCAAGCGTGGCTCGACTGCAGATTATGCCAAGTAGTGTGGTCTCTAATGAGGTTAGTTTTCTCCTCCAGACTGTCTTCTCATGATGAGTGTGCATGTATGTGTGTGTGTCAGATAGGGGAAGGGGGCTCAGCACCAGCGAAGCAGCCTGTGGGTTTAAATTTAGTCGTGTCTAATGAGAGGCTGAGTGTAGCTATAGATGATACCATTCTCCTGATGAAGCGCCATTACTGCCAAAGAGAGAAGGAAAAATCAGAGTGGAAAGACACTCTTTCTCTGTCTTTTGTTGCTATACTGAGGGTAAGCTCATTCTCAGTCAGCAGAGTAAACAGCAGAATAAAGAGGATTTGTTAATGTGCACGTTTCTGAAAAAGTGCAAACGATTAATACTGCAGCAGACTGTCAGAGCTCCTCTCACTGCAAAAACACACTTAAAGCCTTAACTGTAAACCGCAACTGACGATTTTATCCTTGATGTTTATGGTTTAAAATAAAATGGGGAATAGATAAATCTCATTATAACCAATACTTTCAATTTAGGACGGTTGAGAAGCTCAGACTGGGAAATGTTTAATAATTCAGTCTATAAAAACATGAAAAATTTGGGTAAACAACCATCACACAGAGTAAAAACTGAAAATAAAACATTTTCTTTGCCGAGCAGTCATGTTGAAAAATCTAAATATCTAATTCGCAATTAAATAAAGTAAAAAGGCCAACACATTTCAATGACAGAGATGTTTGAGCAGTCTTTCTATTTTTCAATGTATAAATCCAAAACAAAACATGCCTTTATCTTGCTAAATCCACAGAGAAACTGGTCTATAATTATGCTGGATGTTTCAATAAATTAAGAGAAATTGAACATATTAATGAGCTCTAACAAGAGGTTTTCCTGGGTGACCACCTGCTGATATTAAAGGGAAAAATAGCTGGATTGTAAACCACCTTTATATAAATAAAAACATAGAGTACACCTCACCTTTTTGTCCGTATGTATCATTAAGGACAAATCCCCTCAGCTTGTACATTTGTTGCATGAGAGAAGCTCAGCTGTCATAATCCCAGTGGCTGTGTGTTCCTCGATGTATCTCCTGTGACTGAGTGACAGTAAAGAGAGGAGCTGATTCCCTCACAAAATCAGCCCCCCACCCACTAATACACCCACAACCCTCCCTCCCTCCCCTCCTCCCACAAACCCTCCCCTCCCCTCTCACACTGGGATTAAAACAACCTTTTGTCTCTCCACAATAGGGGTTAAACATTTCCTGGTATCACATGAACAGCCACCAGAATCCACAAAGTTACCAGGTTGTTTTTTTTTGTTTTTTTTTTGTGGACATGTAAGCGCAAGAGCACGAAACATTCAGAAAAGTTGTTGGTTTTGTATCAGACGCACCCATCGGCAGAACAAGGGCAGGGCAGAGCCTTTACATCCTGCTGTTTGAACTTGGCACAGCAAAAGTGACAGTAGAATTTCATGTTAAATCCAACCAAGTGGCCAGAATAGAGTAAAATAGCTGTCAGCTGTGCTGATTGTGCTCCAGCCAACGCAGCCCTCTGGATGCTCAATAGAGGGTGGAGGTGGATAAGAGGACGAGCGGCTAGGGGAATAAAAAGAAAGCCTCAGGGCACATCCAAAGGACTTCCTTTCCCATACAGTAAGAAAGCAGAGAAAGTGCTCACCTACACTCAACAGATGTCCCCGAGCAATCTAATCTAGTTGACTCAGTGAGGGGAAGCTTATTTATTGCCGACTCCTCGCTGGTATTATTGGAGCCCTTTTTAAAAGAATGGATGTGGAAAGTCTTTTGGCGTCTGTTAGCTGTGGTTGCAGAGGGCAACAATGGTTTCAAAGAGTGGCTTTTCTCTGCACCCAGCCTTAAATAACACTCCTCTCCCGACAAAAGCACAGAAAATGTAACATTATCTGCATCAAAGAGCACTGTCCGTCCCATTCAACAAGGACTTGGACGCTTATATCCAGAAAGCACATTCAACCACAACTTTTCCTCTAGAAGTATAGGACATTTACTTCTACATCTTAGTACCAATTTGAGGTATTTAGTTTATGTATTTCTATTTAATTTCAAAGCAAATTATTACTTTACAGCTGCTGTTTAAAGTTACTATTCTGATTTAACATAGAACTATTGATTCTTCTCATTTGCCCTGTAAATTTTAAACTAATGCAATGATTTACAAAAGGAAAAAAGGTATCAACATAGTTTGTGTCACAAGGTTCTATTTTCCATCTTGTAAGACCCAGAAAATTGTGGAAAAAAAATACCACAGATAATAAAAGGGGTAGTCCACTCTAAAATTAGTCTTTTGAGATGTAAGCAACATAATATTACTTACTTGTAATGAAAATCACTAGTACTGATCCTAAAATTTGTGTTTGTTTTTTAATATCTTTTAAAAATAGGGCTTTTGTGGTCAAATGGGACTCAAAACGCCCCCTGCAGGATAAAACCAGGTCATGGTTTTTATGATTTAAGTGGGTACTCAGTGCATCTCTACTTCACAAGAAAATAAAAACAAAACTAATGGCCCGTCCCTTCAGAAGCAAAAAAAAAAAAAAAGATAAAAGGTGGAACAGTGCCTCTTTCAGAATGATAGCAACACGTTGCTGAACCTTCCAGCATGATTTATAAAACCTATACTCAGAATATCTGCAGACACTGTGAACCTGGTGGATCCAGATGCAAACACTGACAGGCTGGTTGGTGATTCGGCCATTGAGGAGTGGGCCAGACCAGTGCAGCTTCTGCCAACACCGGACCAGTCGCAGCGTCTGACGGCAGCCAGCGGTGGCGGCTCAGACTGATCCGGTTCAGGTCAGGACCCCCTTGTTCTGCTACTACTGAGGTGTCCAGCTGAGGGGATTCTGGAGGGGAGGTCTTCCATCTCAGACACTGTGCTGTGTGAAGGTTATCTGTAAACCCGAATCTCTTTCCATGTCTCGCCTGAGCAGCTGACTGTCATTCAAACGTTTCTGCCCGCTGACTCCGCCCCTGATGGAACTTGCTGAACCCCACATCCCCCCAGCTCGCAGTTTGTAGCATTTTTTAAAGTTTGGCAGTGGGCGGAGTAACATAGAAAGCAGGGGGTGTGCTTAAACTTTAAAAGGGACTCAAACCCTTGTTTAGGAATCACTGATTTGACACTACTTAAGACAAAGTACATGTTGTACATCCACTGCACTCACCACATGATCTCACTTATTTTTATTTAAGTTCCTGGATCCCAACAGAATCTTAATTATGTTGAAATTTCTCAGATCTTATAAGTCTATGCTCTTCAACTACATCTAAAAGAAACCATTATTCTTTTTCTATCTCTTCTGTGTTTAGTTTTTTTTCTTCCATTCACTGAGCCTCCCCTGAAACTGTTCAGAGCACATTCAAACATCCAGCATGGGTGTTTCTGTTCAGCACAGTAATTGGTTTACACTTTTTTCCAGTGTTCATTTATATTTAGGCCATATAACTAATCGCTTGGTTACTGTTAGCAAAAGATCATGTTTTATGTTCAAATGAAACCAGCAGCAGAATTTTTACTGACAGTTTGTAGTCTGAGCTATTTTCTGTTTATCAGAGATGAGAGCTGGAGATAATGACCACAAGCCACGAGACAACAAGCCACAGGCTCATGACATTCACAGGTGGCTGATAACGCTTCTTCCATTTCCCTTCCATAGGATTTTCCTGCATCTCTCCATTTTCTAACTGCTATTTAAATGTCTAAGTGAATCTTCAATCACTGCTCTATTGTTTGCACGCTTCTTATGAAAAGACATCTAATAATTTGCATGAAACCTGTGTGCAGCAAAGGAATGTGCAAAATGGCCTCACATCATGCTCAGTGCAGCAAGTTTCAGTGATGAATCAGCCTGCAGGATGCTATAGTCCATCTGTAATGCGGTTTTGCTTTCATTCAGTAACGAACAGCTTCTGACACTCTATATGTAAACATAACTCAGCATTTAAAGCTTTCCCAGCGTCTAACATCAACACATGAAGCATCATTAATTCTAAAAATGGATCATAAATAAAAGCTTTCAGCGAAGCAGACGTCTTTCAGAGAAATGATGGATCGTGCTGGAGCATATGGATTATAGTATGAAATGAGTGAAAGGGCTATATTTCTCTGAACGGGAGGCGTGATTGACCAAGTCTAATGGGCATTATTTCTGCACACTGACTCTGTAGAGCAGAGACACTGGGCAATCCCCGCCGGCCCATTGCTCCTTCAGACACACACTGAGATGGGACCGCCGCCCTCCCTGGTCTTTGTCACCGCACCAATGGAAGAACAATATTTCAATGGCAACTTTTATCAGAGCAAAGTTCGTGCAGCAGTCTCCTAACTGGAGCTGCAAACCGCACACATTTGTGTGTGTGTGCATGGGCGTGTGGGTGTGCGGGTGTGTGTGGCGAGAACTCCCTTTGAGTTTCCTTTTCAGAGATGTGAATGGGAGTGAAATATGATTGGTTCAGGGTAAGAATAAGGGGCTGGGTTCACAAGGCTATCAAGGCAGGGTGGGGGGACACCTCAACAGAATGAGAAGACAAGCATGGATGATTTAGTGCTCTAAAGTTTGCCGCTAACACTTCCTTCAAGTAATCTTTTTACAGTCGTTTGTTTAGGCAGAACTTTTACAATGTGGTTTCCTGTCTTGTTTTCGGGTAACTTTGAGTCAACAACTATTTCGATTTCAATTATTCTGTATGGGGAAATAACATGTGACAACGGCTTGATAAAAAAGGACAGCAGTGTCCTCTGGCAACCACTTTGCTTTGTCTTCATCCATGTCTGAATCAATTTTAGTCTTGTTAACTCTGTCTGAACTCATTACGATACGAAAACAGCGAGGAGGTCAGGATTCCGGAGGTATCACACAGTAAGACGGTCATTGTGATGCGAGGTATCTGGTTAAGTGTCAGAGCAGAAGCATGCGGGTGAAGGAATTTCACTTTATGAAAACCAAATTTGCTGCATTGATCAGAGAGGCATCAGAATTCGCTCAGAGGACGATGAGGAAAACAAAGCGGACGGGGTCTTTGGGGAATTTACATGAATTACAGCACGATGCCCGTAGGGACGGTCGTGACCTCGCCTCAGCTTTCTGAAAGCAAACAACAACCCGATCCCACCCATCGTCACACACACTCTCACGCCGGCACAAAGACACACTGGTGGAGGAATGGTGTGACTGGTTTCCATGGTGCCATGAGGCTCACTGACAGGGCTGGAGTGTTAACATGCTCGCAAACAACAGAGAAGATGATGGAGAGCAAAAGAAAAGGACAGACGGAGAGAGAGAGGCAGAGAGAGAGCAGTAAAAAAAACAAAGCCAGCGTAGTATAGGAGAGATTTACCACACACAGGCAGCAGACCATCCCCGAGGTTGAGGACCTGTAGGTGTCGTATTTCTTCTTGATTCAAAGAGCTTCACTGACACAAGTGAAAACATATAAGGGTTCAACTTAACAGAAGCCAAAGTGGCGACAGGCGCTTTGTTTCTTTCCCTTAATGTTTACAGCTCTACCCCTGGTGATTGTAGTTTAAATTATTCAGACAAAAATCTGTCATTTCATTTTTCCCACTAAGTTTTAGAATAATATATAACATGTATTGCAAAGTTGTACTCAACAGGTTAACAGGAGAGACCTGGGTAAAACATTTCCTTAAGCTGGGATTCCTTCCAAACTTTTGATTGTGCCAGATATACTGTGTTTGCACACAATGAATTCAGTTCTCTTCCCAAATCAGGTAGGACGCTACTGGTTTGTAATATCAACAATAATCAGTAACAAAATATGCATCTTTCATGCCGACAAGGAGGCAATGGCAGCAAGGAAGCAGAAATGTAAAGGTGCTAAATGTCCAGAATGACTTTCAGACTAAAACATCTCAAGGACTTCAGATTACCTAAAGACTAAGTAAAGGAGTAGAATCCCTACAAAGGAACTAAAAAGAAGTTACTAAAGTCTACCAGAACTTAATGTACCAGTGGTTAATGCTTATATTCTTATTTACCTATTTTTCATACAGATTTGTACCACAATTGACATTGCTCCAATTTATAGCAGTTAGCAGTGTATTCTGAAAAGCTGTTGTTGAGGACATTGAAGATTCATAGAGACAAAACATCTACAGCACTTAAATAATCACCTGAGATTTTTAAGAAGCAGATTAGTTAATAAAACAACCTGAAATCAGCACATAATGCTTTAATAAAATCCTTTCATCCACAGGAAAACTACAAGACAAGTTCTAACAAACCAGATTGTTAAGTTTTGACCTTCTAGCCCGGTGGACATCACAAGCTTTCTACTCATCACTGTTTGCATTCCTGTGCTTTAATACTTGCTGTTAACTCTGGTTCTGTTTACATGAAGTATTCCCAGAAGCCTCTTCATGTTTGCTTTTATCATCTCTGTTCCTGTTCTTCTGTTGTGCACCTCCTCTGTGCAATAAAAATAAAAATAAAAATATATATTTAACATTATTTTCAGTTTATAGTGTTAAACTATGTTCAGACTGAATGACTGCAACCCCACTGCTGTTGGACATGCACTGCTTTACGAGAAAAAAAAACTCTCTCATTGTTAGCTAACCATCTTTCAGTCAATGACTTTGAGCAAGATGCCAACAGTAACCATGAAGCATACAGCAATATGGCAGCCATTCATGTGGTAATGAAGCAGAAGAGGAAGCTCTGCAGCCTGCTTTGACACAGTGTGTGTATCAGTGTGTGTATGGGGCCTGCCTCCAACTGCAGAGCATACCAGCTGAGGACATGAGGGGAGGTGGAAGATATCCAAGAGTTTTCTGCAGCAGAGGAAAACGAGAGGCCCACTGAGCAGGTCTCCTTCTCTATATGCTCCGTACTGTCACCCATAAGGAGATCATCCTCGGCCCAGTGAGCAGCGAGCATCCGCGGGTGTCAATAAACACACACTCTGTCTCTCTCTCTCACTCTCCCAGTATGTACGACTGCTGATCCCTGCATCCATATGCGTCCACAGAAGGCGCAGGCATGTGTGCTCCGCCTTTGCTTTCCCAGCAGGACCAATTTCCATCCGCCGTCTGTGTGAGAGTGCGCGCAATCGATGCTGCGTGGGGAGTTTCATCCAGGCTGTTCATTACTGCTGGCAACGCTGTGGCCATAAGCAAAACAACCTGCCCCACTGATGCATGACACACGAGTCAGAGAAGGGTGGATGGACAGCAGTTTCATCTAACACTAGGCTTAAACATTTGCTTTTCAGCTCCCAGGCAGCAACAGGAAGAAACAGAACCTGCTTCACAACTATCAGTGCTGATCTACTTTCATTAGTCCTCAATAGTTTCACGAGCCAACCACAACAACAGCTGAAGGATCTTGGTGTCTCCAGAAGCCGTCTTTGAAGTGCGTGTTTGTGGCAGCAGGAGGGGAATGAGATTTCTCATCTTCCCTCCTTCTTCTTGTTGTTTTCATCCTCACCCGCGCTGTGCGTCCAGCTCATGTACCACCTGTCAACTCAACGCTAACCCAACAGTACAAGAGCATCAACAAATACAGACATAAAGCTTAATTTCTTCATTTTTAATCTGAAAGGAAGTGTAAACAAATCCGGGCTCATGCTAGCTAAAAAGTTATAGTATGCATAACAAGAGTATCTGGCTGTCAGGGAGTCAGGGACTTGAAAACCAATGGGAGAAAAGCAAATAAATAACAGCCGTGTAACTCAATATGTGTGTCACCCTCTTTTCAAGTACGAAGGCCTTCTGGCCTTGCATTACATTGGCAGCTTGCAGTGAATGAGCACAGAAAGGTAACAAAGACTACTTCCTACACACTGAAGAAAAGCTTCACCTCATACACACAAACAAAGAACAGATGGCAAAGCAAAAGATAAAACAACAAAAAAAAACTGGAACCGACTGCAAATATTTCACCTTCAGCTGCTTTTTCAATCAGCCCTAAAACAAAATTAGCGGCTTTTTACTGAGGCAATGCAATCTTTTCCTGCTCTAAAATAAAATCTACACTTCGCTCAATGTCTAAACAGAGAAAAAAAAAAGTCAGATAAAAGAACGACTTCTGTTCACTCTGTCAATAAATGCAGATTTTTTCATATACAAGTCAAACAAGCTGCAGGTAGGTGGTGAGATTTGGCTGTCAGTGATACATAAAGGTGTTCTGTGGTGAAGGAGGTAGGGGGAGAGGTAAAAGGATGAGAAATATATGAGAGATAAGGTGTGCCAAAGGCTGGAGCGAATGAAAGGAGTCGGAGAGAAAAGGTAAGTGAAGGTGTGGATGTGCTAGCTGGGTTGCTTGTGTGTGTTTGTGTGTGTAGTATTCATGTGTGCGTGTGTAATCGTGAGAAGGGAAAAGGGTGTGCGCCTTTCTGCATCAAGTCAGCAAAGCTATGTGTGAGGCTGTATGTCTGGTTGGCATCTGAGCACAACACTGAAAGACCAATACCCTCTTAAATATGTGTGTGAATGTGCGTGTATTTGAAATTCTCAACCAGTGTCATCTACACCACCTCAATTTAACTAAACTATGAAAAGCCTTTCATTGGAAAAGTAATATACTGCTTGTTTAATGTTTCAGCTGAAAACTATTTGTCTAACTCTTAACTGTGGTGAGTAGCTCCTTTTTCATAAAACAACCGAGTCAGAGTCCTCTGGTTGTTGAAGAAATGCTACTCTGTATATGTGGAAACGGCCCAAAAAATTTTGTTAAGATGATTACATCTGAAAGGATTGTAGTGAGCCATAATCTCAGAAGCAAAAATGTGGTCGAAGAAAAATCCAAGAGGACCTGGGATGAGTTTATTGTGACATCAAATCAAAGAAATTCATCTCATTAGGAAACTCATGACAATGTTTAATGGTGAAGTTTAAGGCATTTCCACACAAAATGTGAAGACGGCTCAGCGTATGTGTGGTGAAAACCTATATAGCCTTGAGAAAATCGCTTATAAATGAGGCTTCAGTTTGCCATGGGAGGATAAAGGTTGGACTCTGGAGCTATTTAAAAAGGTCATGTAGTCTGATGTGTCCAGACTTCCCTTGTTCCAGAGTAATGGGGGCATAAGGGTGGATCACATGTTGCTCCTATTATACTGAGTGCATTCTGTACACACCTGTGGGGGCAGCATTACAAACTGGGGTTGCTTTAGCTGGCCATCTCACTACGTTAAACGCTAAAAGACAGTTTTTTTCCCATAAATAGATTAGTTCTTTCCTGATGGCTCAGACTTATTCCACAATGACATTGCCAGGATTCATCAGGCTCAAATTGTGAAAAATGAGAGACCATGCATCATCACTTTCACTTGTGCACCTCTCAGAGTCCAGACCTTAACCCTACTGAAAATCTTTGGGATGCGGTGGAGAAGATTTTATGCTACCCTCCAATTCTCCCATCATCTGAACAAGATCTCCACATTATTGCATCTCTGAACAGAGAGAAACGTAACATTGCAAAAGCTTGCCGAATGATGCAAACGTGAACGTGTTCCATAAACACAGCTATAAATAGATTCAGATTATTCTTTTGTATGTGTATGTAGTCTTTATGCAGCACAGACTAATTACCCATCTATTTTTGTGTTGTGCATTAAATTTGCTCTCAGTCACTGGCGTTCAGGCTTTTCATCCAGCTATACTTCATCATGCTGTTCAACTCCCCTGAATCTAAATTCTTTCATCAATTCTCTGGTCCAATGCTCTTTTTATTTGCTTACTTTTAGGGCCAATCAGTCTGATCCTTCCATTCTTAAAAACTCTCTTGTGTTTCATTATTCTCCCTCCTGGTTGACTTTTGTGCAGCCCACCTCATCCCATCTAAACCTTTCCCTGATGCTCGATGAGCCTAACATCATGTACATCCAGCTTCCATCCAGTCCCTCTCCTTTGTTCTTGCCACTGCTTCTCTATACATCATATGGTCCAGCTAACAGCCAAACAAAATCAATATTTGAAATTGCTCTCTTAAATGTTAATACATTTGAACCCATTTTTTTCTATTGATTTCTCATTTTTGAAATAGTGCTGTTTTGTTCTCTTTTTCTATTTTTGTTTTTAAAACAACCAGGAAGAGATGTTTTGTAACAGTCTATACAAGCAGCTGAACCCAATAAAACTGTTATCAGATCAGCGTGTTGAGCGGGTAGTCAGTCCCCATTTATTTTTGTTTTTATTATGTGCTTCTGCTTGACAGGAGGACTTGTACTGATCACCATTTTTATATTCTTTAACCGCTCTCTGTTCATTTCATTTACATGTAAATCTGAATTCTCATTTAAGGCATGCAGCATGCCTTAAATCTCATATCAGTATCAATCGACGGCCAATTCATCACATATTTAGGCTGTCAGTCCCTAACATCAGATATTGCTCACATTTTTTATTACAAATTGTCCCTCTGGCAGATCATCAAACAACAATGTTTTTAATAAATCTAAAAGAAGCAAAGGTTTCTTTTCGAACATACAGTGGTGCTACGTAACAGAGTGGGGTAATACAGAAGTAAAGCATCATTTATTTGTCTAATTTAGTAGATAACAAAACCAGGTGTTGTCTGGCCGTCCCATGTTGCAGAAGCCTGTTTTCTAATTGGCTCAGCGGAGTAAGACCACATAGTCCTCCATTCCTCCCAGGACTCCTCTATCCCTCCCTCACTCTCTGCCTTCCTCCTCTACCTCCCTCCTTCTCCTCCACATACCTCTCTCTTCCTCCACCGTCTATTCTTTCCCATAGCCCATGTTCTTTGGTGCAGGCGACAGCACAGGGACAATGGGATGATATCACCGCTCGACTCCCAAGCGGCTCGTCCGCACTCTGCACAATAACAAACTGCAGCATCGTGAATGGGGCATGATGCAAAGTTTTTGAGAAAGAAAGGGAAAACGAGTGAGAGAAAACGGCAATCTGACCTGCTTAACTGATTGAGGAAGAGGGAGGAGAGACGTGCACCCTTCACTCTCCTGGTGTATGTGAGGTATATAGCGAGCCCACAGCCAGTGTGCCTGTACTGTAGCTGTGTGTGGGCAGTGCTGCAGACTCTGCTGCCTTTTAATTACAGCGCTACCCTGTTCTCTTCCTCCTCCTCCCAGTCAGCAAGACACACAGACAACAAACAGCACCTGCCACACCTGCCATGAGGCAGATTGGATTAACACTGCATTAATAATTCAACCTTAGATATCCTAGAAAACACACACAAACACATCAAATATGGTTTACATTTAGAAGAGGCCAAAAAGGGGTCGAAAACTGTAGAACCACACAGTGAAACAGAGAGGCAGAAATATTTGCTGCCTCATGCATCCTTACACCACAAACTACCTCAAAGCAGGCATAAGGTTTGTAAACACAAACAGTGGGAAGACTTTTGGCAGCGAAGCTGTCCTATTCTTAGAAACACCTAGCTAAAAACATCTCTCAGCTTCTTAGTCTCAAAAACTCTGAAGCAGGTTGAGCTCATACTGATGAGCAGAAGCTTTCATCTTCAGCACAGTGTTATGCCTGAGCCAGAATTTCAGCCGACCTTGATGTAGCAGCTGAGTATGAAATGCAAATGTACTTCTGGTATTTTTGTTTTTGGTTGTTGTTTTTCAAAATCAGCCAGGACTCGTTCTTCAGCTCTCTGATTATATGTGGACAGACTTGTGCTGAAGAATCCTGCACCCTGTGTACTGACCATGATGTGATGTATTTTCTGAAGGATGTACATTATCAATTAAGCAGTCGGTTTTGTGGGGATGAACTTTGATGGTTTTAACTTGTTACTGGATTACATTATGCATGGGAAGCCAACTGCAGTGTTATTTAATAGAATTATGTAGCTGACATACTACAGTAAGGAAATGCAACTCTGGAGGAGGTGCTTCTAAATGTGGTCACGCACATATTTGGCATTATTTGGGAATATTCCAACCATGATTTTCTTTGTGGTATTTAGTTCTCTCGTTTGAACTTGTATTTCTTTTCATCTTACACACAAAAGCACAGTTTGCCCCAAGCAACCTCGGTCTATGCTGACATGCAACAAGCTGAATGTGCAAGGGCAGGTGAGCATGTAGCTGTACAAGAATACCCTTCTGGAAATTTAAGAATATTGCCATTCTGGTATGATAATATGGCTCAGTAATAACTGCACAAGGTAAAGTCACTGAACACTGAAATCCTTAATGTCAAATCTCCAAAATATCTACAATCTGGAGGAGATTATTCATATCATTAGGATTGTGGAAAAAAGCATGAAATGGCAGAAGTAACATTAGGACAGAAAGTAGCAGGAACATGTTTTTAAATCCCAATAATTTGGAACCGTGAAAAGATGCATTTTTAATAAATTAAGATTGTTTTCTCTAAAATTATCGTCATTGATATAAGTTCAATTAATATTGGAGAGTGTTTTTTTGATGGAACCAATTGACAAGTCCATAGAAATGGTTCAGAAAAGGACAAGCACTGTCAAAAGTACTTGCTTGGATGAAGTGAGATAAGACAAAAGCCTCAAGTAGCCTTTAACAAATCAAAATGACAAATCACAGCAACATACAGTTAATCAGTGAATACTGTAGGATATGTGTTACATTACCACAGATTAAAAACCTATATCTGTGATAACTTGAAACTTTTTTTGGCTAGCATATCTTGCTAGATGTGTTAGAGTCTGGCAAGAATCTCATGTTAATATGATGTTACACATGCCATTAGAATCCAACAGTTTTGCCAGGTAAAGGGAACATCTTTTCATGAACAGCCGTGACTTGTAATACAGTATAATGTTGGACTGACTGAATATTACCTGGGTGATATGAACCAAGTTTTATATCGTAATAATTTTTTCTTAATCACAATATATGATATATCTCGATATAATTTTTTTGGGTCAAAAAAACCTAGCAGATGGTTCAAATTTACATCCCTCAGTGCCAAATTGCCCCTTTATTAAGGATCAAAAGCAGATATGCATTAAAATGTTTGACTGAAATTAAAGTAGATGTGTATTGAAATGATACAAAAACAACTTTCATTGTCAAGAACAAGGACAAAGTTGTGCAAAATGCTGAAAAATAGAGATAGTTTTAACTCAAAACAATGTAACTCGATATAAATGATATTCCCTCATTCCCTCAAGTCTCAATATATTTGAAAATCGCCCAGCCCTAACCTGCCATACCAACAGTATATTCTTCCACCTATAATACCAAGTTAGTTATTCAAAGAAGTTGATCCTTCTATCGAAATAAAGTTCAGATCCTTCTATCGAAATAAAGTTCAGGATACAACTCTCATACAGACCTGACTGCAACACAAATGGCTCCTGGATTAAAGTGATCACTTAATGGATTCAAATGCCCTCATATGTGTTCAGCAACCTTTGGTATATACAGTAGAAAAGCTTGTATATTGATCAAATGATACCATTAGCATTTCAACCAAGGCTTTATTGGAAACACTTTTAAATGTTTTGAGAAAATTGATCCCCTGCACTGCCAGCATGGGATAATGCACTCACAGAGGATACATGCCTCCATTAGGCACAAAAATGCAAACATAAACAAAATGTGTAAGCTTGGGAGTACAGTCTGAATATCTGGACAAGCGTTCTGCATTGCACTGCCAATCCTTGTGAGATGGGAGTGTGAATATTTTCTTGGTTGAAGTAATTTATTCACTTGGATGTTAAGCACAGAAGGGGGGCAAGAATTTTAAGAAGTGAGTAACAATTGGGCTTTTCTTTCCACGGAACTGCATAATTATTGGGGTTAATTCAACTCAGAGCTTGAACGCTATTGTCTTTGAATATAGCTGCCACCGCTTAAATGAATAAATTAGTGACAAAACGAAGCTTTGCCTGAATGCACAATCTTGGAGGCACTGGCTCCGAGGATAAGAAGTAGCTGGGAGGAAAAAGCCTTCACTTGATTTGCTGAAGACAACAGCTTTGTCATTTACAGGCATTTGGGCCTGAGTTGACTCAGTGAGGTGATTTCTCTGGTATCTGTGCTACAATCTCACTTATTCCCAACCGAAAGGGATTTCACATAGCTTTGACTGCTTGTGTGTAAGTCTCGGTGGTCTGTATTCATTGTGACTCTTGATAAGCAAAATTAACAGTTTGTACAGTACAGACAAGATGACTTGTACTCTTTGGGGAAATAAGATAAAAAAATGAAACAGATGGTAAAATATGTAAGTTGGCGGCAGTGTGTGGCATGAAAAGAGAAACGATGAAATGTTTTTATGATGAACAGATCAGAAGTCGGCTGGAGGGGATTTGTTAGGAGAGAGGTGTGTTGACAGGATATTTTCCCTCTTACTTATAAACAGCACACATATTTTAAGGAGAGTCAAGGTAAAGAAATGGTGTGATTTTTTTTAATGTATTTTTTTTTTGCATGAAGAATGAGATCTGGCTTTATCTTATTTCCCCTTTAGCTAATGCTAATGTTTAGGCTGGATGTTTTGGGTAAAGTTAATGAGAATAGTTGTTATATTATAAGACTGCTTCCATTGGAATTTAAATGGTCAGCGTTGAGCATTGCCTGCTGAGAAATTCAACACCTTTATGTACCATTTTATTGCATTTTGGTTTTTTGTGTTGCTAGCATTTTGCCATGTGGCTGAAAATTGCTACCAATGTTATAGAGCTGGGATCAGGTTATAAGTCCCTCTCCATTTTGAAATAGGCCACAGCCTGAAAAATCTGACAAACATCGTGAATTATTAAAGAATTGGACAAAGCTCCATTCCTTTTCCTTTCAAGCGGAAGAATGGAAATAAAGATGGACAATCTTGGAACTGGCCAAACAGGAATCAAATTAGCAACAGCAGAAAGGAGGAAGCTTCTGGCTGTTCATCTTAAACTGGAGAACAGCTGGTGCATCTTCATTACACCTTTCTCCACTGCTCTTGACATCCCATCCCATCCTCTCTTCATTTCCTGTTTCCAAACCTCTCATCACATTATCATTCCCTCCAACACTCCTCTTCACCACCTCTCTTAAATTCTTCCACACTTCATCTCGACACCCTAACCCCCACCAGTCCTCCCATTTACCTTCATTCTATGTCTCTCTTCTTCACTCTTACTCTTTTGAAGGCAGAAATTTAGCTCAGTGATAAGCTCCACAGCCTTGTTTCTGGTCTCCAGATGTTACTTGTGTCTCTCAGGAGAACTGTGTGTTCCAGGGTTGTAATGCAGGCTTTGTCCAGAAGATTTTTGTAGTTTCCCAAAACCAAAACCATTAAGCTTGGCTAACTGAAAATTCTCCATAGCTGAAAACAAAATGAACCCGATCCTTATATATTTCCAAATGTTTCAGCTCTTCCTCCATAAACATAAAAAAACAAAAACCATACTACACTATTTCAGCAATGTATAAACAATGGTCATAAACATTCCAAAATAGTTCAATTCTAATATCCCCATTATCACAAGTAGAATATACAATGTGTCACAAATTAAATGGCTGAGATGTTACAGTCTGAAATGGTGAAGACTGGTATTCACATCCTGAGCAAAACATATTACATTTATTTAAAAAACTAATAAAATCTCTGCTTGTTGATTTAACTAAAAGCAGCATTAACACTAAGTGAGTGTGTTCAGTTTCACATTCACCAAACTCCAACTGCAGCTGAAATAATTTCAAGCAAATGGTTTATACTTCACTGTAACATGAATCTTCCTCTGAGGTGGAACTAAGATGTCCCCATGTGGGCTCCTGTGTGTGTCATTGCTGTCTTTTTTCTTGTCCAAGGCTCTCAACATTAATGATGTGTGTCCTTGACATGACTGATGACCAGTCGGAGGCCTCAGAGAGCCCTTGTCAGGCATGATAATCCCTCTGAGTGGTGCTGAAGGGCCAAAGAGACCTTGGGTTCAGGGGTAGCTCTGAGTGCTCTCTGTCTGCAGCATGCCCCTTGAAGGCTTTCATGTGATGGACATGAGTCTGACTGTAAGAAATGACTGACCAACCATCCTGTCTGCTTGGTTTAATCTGGCCTTTCCTGATCCCTCTCTCTTTGAGTGCTTAGTTAGCACCTAAGAACATTCCCAAAAGACTACCATTAAGTCTGACTGGGCTGGTTTAACACTGCTGCAGTTGTGCCTTAAAGTTGGGGATGCAAAGGTGCATCACATAGCAAGTCCTGAGGGCAAATAACTTTCAACAAGGGAAGTCTCTTTAAATTGTCCACAACAAACAATCATAGGTAGAAAAGACACAAAGAAAGCCAATCATTTAACTGCAGGACTTGTCTGTTCCACCAGATAAACCTTTATCAGATTTGTCAGAAATAGGTTTCTAAAGATCAGCATCCTTATCTGAGATGAAACCTGCCAGAACTTTATAGGTCAACGCCTGGTAGTGCAAGAAATGCACTCAAATTAGTTTTACAGCAGTAAATAGCTCAGATTGTGATCTTCTTCTAAATAGACAAGAATTTAAACTGCAACTTTTCTCCCTGCTGATATGCTACGGGTGCAACTGCTGACAAGCTCATTTGGTGTCACAGTAATCACTGTATTCCAAAGGTATAAAAAGCCCTGGCCTTGGAAGAATAGCCTGGATCAGCATTTTATTCTGCATTTCCTCTCTCCATGCAGTGATCACAATGCCAGTTGAAGCAATCCGCTCCTTTTCCTTCCAGTGTATACTCATTATGGAGTGGCAAGTCAAAAAGCCCCACACAGTGGCAGGCATCCTGATCCCGGTGTGCCTTTCACATGGTAAACAGTTTCAGATGGGCCCAGTATTGTGCCGCTATAACACAGCATCTGCTTTATGGCATGGAAAAAATGCATTGTGACCAAGTGGCACTGAATGAGCCATTGAGGGACAGCCAGGCCCTCACAAAAATGTTTAAGCTTTGACAGTGATACAGGCGGGTGGGCGGTGGTCAAGCGACCTGGATACTAGTCGGACGCTGCAGTTGTGAAGCAGAAAGCTATGGCAGAAAATGAAATATAGGTGCATACGACTTAATAGACAAAGAGCCTTTGTAGTCCGGCCAAGTTTGAGAAGACTACTGAACAAACTAGTCAATAGACAGCATAACTTCAGAGGAGCTAGAATGTCTCCAATGAATGTATCCATTCTCAGTCCTGCAGCATAGTGGGTCAAAATGCTGCAGTGAGCACTGGAGCTTGGCCAGGCAGGAATGAGACACTATGCAGACTGAGACAGAAGATGCCCCTTATCCCTTAACTCTCCATTAAACATTTAGAGCGGTACTCCTGCGCTCTGCACAGCAGAGAGCTGCTACTTTTTGATAGGGGCCTTCTCAGCATGACAGAACTGTTGGTTTGTCCCACACATACCAGCACTATCATGAATCATCCAACACAAGAAACTAGGGCTGGGCAATGAATCGATTTTATCGTTAAATCGAATTTTGCTATTAATGAGGATTTAATTTTTTGAAAATCGAGAATTTCTTAGCCTGAAATATTCTGCCGACGTTGCCTTCCCTCACTTGTACAACTGCATGCGTGAAAGTTATATTTTCATTGTTTACAGTGGCAGGGCCTGCCAGCTTGTTTTACAAGTTTG
>JAVQJG010198307.1:0-24595 GCA_036024015.1 Craterocephalus amniculus | reverse complement strand
CAGCCTGCACCTCCCGGCTTCCACCTCCAGCCAAGTTCCAATAAACATACCTTTCTTCTACCCTAATCCGTGTCAGTCTGCATTGTGGATCCAGCCAGCCCGGTCTCCGGCGTAACAATACACTCAAGTCACAACGGGATTTTACTTAATGGTGATTATAATTTACATATTTATAACAGCTCTGATCCTTATGGATGAGAATTTTTAAACCTTTTAGATGTTATGGATTTTAAACAACTTGTCACGCAGCCGACTAATGATACAGGATGTAACCTGGACTTGGTCATTATCTATGGCCTGTCCATGGGTGTGTCTTCTGTTGTTGACCTGGCTGTGTCTGACCACAACTGTGTGTTTTTTAACATCACCAGTTTCACCCAGGGGAGGCCCCAGTGAGAACTGCAAGTGTTACATGAATATGTTGCATCTCTAGTAACTACTGCTGTTCTTTGTGTAGGTCCTCCTCCTCATCTTAGGTGGATGTCTATTGTTGCAATTATTTGAAATAACTTCACTTTCAGTTTAGTTTTCTATTTACAATACATATTTTTACTAGCTTCAGCTGATTTATCAATATATTCATTTTGGCATATGTTTAGTGTGTAGTTTACTATGTTTTACTAATTTGATATGATTAATATACATATTCATTAGTTCATATGCTTATTGTGTTTTTCACTTACTTTTCTAACTTCAGCTCAGAACAGTGGAAAATTACCAACACCAGACTCTTATTAAAAATGAAGATTCACAGGTTTATAGTGAGAGACAGGATTAGCTCATAGATTAGACTTTGGCCTTGAATGCTGGAGCTCAAAGATGACCATTGTTAAAGAAAGTGTAGGGGGGGCTGTGACTCCCTGCGACAGGTGCCGGACCAGTGTGGTGTGAACGGAAGATGGATGACGACTACGCAGCCTCGCAAAAATACACATATCCATGTAGCGCACCCACATACACACACATACTCATGTAAGTGCTCCACAAGCACACACATAGACACAAGTATTATACTGAGTATAAGAGGAGGATTTCTCTATGATAAGCAGGTCTGTTCAGGTTGTGCTGGGAGACTCTGCGCACGTTGGTGCAACAGGAATCAGCAGCTAAGGCTGCGAACAGACCTCCTCTCGAGAGTTATGTATTTTCTCCTTTTCCTCAAACAAAGAATTGTCAATTGAAATAGCATAATTCTGGTGTTTGTCTCTTTTCTTGCTGAATTAAACCAACATGACTCCTTCTGATCTTTAAAAGGTAACAATACTTCACTATATAGTCGATATTCTGCTATTATGAAGTTATATAAATTATTTGTTCTAGTTTTAATAGGCCTACTATTAAAATCGGTTTTTTTAGACAACTTCGAAAAGTTATAATCATGTGTGCGTGTGCAGCGTGTGGCTGAGAGAGAATGAACAAGAGGGCAGCGTTTTTTAATCTTGAAATATATATATTTTTTTATTTTATTACTGTAAATATTTTAATATTTGACTGCTTTCTTACTTTCCCTTACTGTCACTTGAAAAAATACATGAAAATGAAATGCTACACTGCATCTTTGCATCACTGAACACAGCACCAAGAGGAGGTGGTAAAAGTTACCACCTTGGCGGTTCTAGGAGTATTCGAATCCCGGCGGTTCTAGTGTTAATACTAGTACTGCTGCTTCAGGAGAATGATGCTGCTTAACAAAAACTAATGGTGATTAAATATTAAACACACACAAAAATATTTGATACTCACCTGGATGAATTGTGTGAAAGTAAATAATATGCTCCAAGAAAACTGTGTATAGGCTCCATTGTTTCAGTCTGGGCACACAGATACACATCAGTGTAGGTTTACACCAGGCTATAAGTAGTCATTTATTTGTTAAATAGAGAAAATAGCTGTGTAGTGTGTGTATTGTCACCAAGCAGGCTTATTCATATTGTTGGTTTCTTTATATTTACCACTTGCAGCAGCATTCATGCCTTGAAAAGAGAGACTTAGGAAATAAAAGTAAAAGGAGCTTCAGCAATCAGCCCAGGGAACCAGCTCTCTGCTTTCCTGTTTTAAACAGCCACCCAGCAGCAAGGAGCATGAGTAAATGATGAAAAGGAAAGACCAGAGTCAGTTTACTGTTCCGGGTCATTTAATGTTTAGAATTTAAAACTGAACTGTTCGCTAATTTATTCACATATATCGTCTGCGTATGTATATATATGTATGTATGTGGGGGTGGTGGGGGTGAATATATGTGAATAGATGCACTTCATGTCTGCAGTTACATACTCTGCAAAAGGCGCCTTTTTTTCCTTTTGAGTACCTGCCCCACAAATTGTCTGTGCACGCTCCTGTTAGGCAGTATCACATTAAGCATTAAGAGTTTCTGTGTGTTATTCCTTGTGCGTTGATTTCGAGGAAGAAGAAGAGCGTTGCACTCCTCCAAAACAGGAAGGAGGGGGAGCAAGAGGGTAAAGAGACACCTTTCAAGTGATAATTCAATTCGTTTTCACATATTACCTTATGCTGCCTCCATTATGATAATTGCATGGGTTAAATAATCTGCAGGGACCTCCATGTACGAATGCACTCTGCCAAGGCACTGTCTGGTCTCTGCAAAGGGATTAAGATAGGATGCCCTGGGTCGCAGACTGACTGAATGCGAGGGCGCTCTTAGTATTCATGTCACTTGTCTTGCCCACCAATCTGCTGTCATGACTGCACTCCTAAAAAGAGATCTGCGGGACTGGCCGACTGTAAGTGAAAGGGCATAGCGGTGGAGTTGAAACTGACTGAACTAATGAAAACATGGCACAATGCAGTATGCTAGTATGACTCAGCCA
This sequence comes from Craterocephalus amniculus, assembly GCA_036024015.1. NCBI lineage: Eukaryota > Metazoa > Chordata > Actinopteri > Atheriniformes > Atherinidae > Craterocephalus > Craterocephalus amniculus. The sequence goes on along the minus strand of JAVQJG010198307.1, from coordinate 21,767 downwards.
GTAGTGGCAATCTTGGTAATTGGCTTCACACATACTGTGTACACTGTTACTGTAAAACAATTTGGTTTTGGTGAATGGAAAACTGTAAACACATTCCAACTTCCCGTAGAGTATAAGGCTATGCAGCAGTCTCATACTCTTTTCACACAGAGATCACTCTACATTGCTGTGAACAAGACACCCTAATTTTCTGTTTCTTCCCTGTCTTTGTTTATAATGACTAAATAAAGTATTTTAGTTGCATATCCATGTTATGACCATGGAAAGATCAAGCAGCAGTAAGCTGCAATTTGCCCTTGCAAAGAAATAGACACTCGTTAAAGCCCTCTTCAGGTTTGCTTGCAAAAGAATTATGAATAAACTTGTTACACTAATTTTACTTGAAAGATAAATTAAATTGAATATTCATTTAAAATTTCCACATCTTGATGGTGCCCTCATTTCATCTCCACCAGTAACACTTGGCTCTTTGCACATGTGTAAATAACATAGAAAATATGTCTATGTTCAAGTTCGTAGACTCTGGAAAATTGAAATTATGTTTTAATAACAAATTTTGGAATTTCAATGCCTCGGAGTAAAAACTACTTTGAAATTTGTCATAATTTTAAAGATTTCTGCCCTACTTTGGCAGATCACTGGTGTAATGGTAATATATGGTAATGGCTCCAAAAGACCAAAATGCTGAGGCTCATTGTTAGCATAGAGGAAGCAAACAGTGTTGCAGTAAAAATGACACAATAGCAATGTAGCTTCAATGGCCAGACTTGGCAAGTTGCCATTTCCTCCAAAATGCACAGTGCTTGAAGGGATTAGTTCACTGAAGTGTCCTTTGTTCAGTCACAGCTATTTGCCAATGAATTCTGTCCATTCTCATTTGCAAATTGACTGAAAAGTGAAAGTTGCAGGCAGTCCTTTCTGGAGCATTTGTGTTCACGCTGGGAGTGACAGGATAAGGACAACAAATGACACCATATGAGGTACAGTACAGTAATTTGTTCTTTTATTGTTGCCCACCAATGTGCTACTGTCCTTCACTAGAAATCCTTTTTTGGATTCTGTCCTGTTTCTTGTTATGTAAGAAGTCATTCACACATCTAATAAGTGCAATAGTGACCCCATTACGTTGTTCTATATCACTGTGCTTAAACACAATGAAGATGACTGTTGAAATTTCCACAAGAGGAAAATTCATGAAACACACATTAAAGAACTTGCAAATATGAATAATGTTTAGGTTCCATTAGGGTACATAGTTATAATGGAATAAATATATTTTTCTTGTGAAATGTTACACACTGGTTAGGCATTGACTGGTGTCTAGCTTAAAGCTATACAGCAATAGAATAAAAACGTTTTTAACCTGAAATTTTCTAGCATTTGCAGCATGATCAATTTTTTCCATCTTTTTGGTAATTCACCAAAGACATAAAGTGCATGAATCCTTGTGTGCAGCAATAACATTGTCTCTCCCTCTATTGTTGGTGAAAGCATACAATAAACTGCATGATGGTTGAAGGAGGTAAACACTCTTTGGGCTACCTAAAACCATGGGTAGACCTTGCTTAGAGACAGGGGGTCAAATAGTCCAACAAGACTTTATTGTTAAGACTGGCTGTCTGAGGAGTTAATACTTCATTTCACTTCTGCAGGAGCACCACCAACGTTTTTTGCCTGTTTCAAAGTAATACCTTTGCACAACTCACTAACATTTTATATAGGTAATTGTAAAACCACAACATGAAACCTTGATATTAAACTTAAGGTTATAAAACCATTAGAATATTCAAAATTACTCTGTATCCTACCTGCAAATTATTCTTTTTTAATGGTAATATTTAAAAATTACAGCCTGTATAAAATACTGACATTTAGTGGTGAAGATGGGAATAGAAATTACTTTAAATACCAAGCACCATTTTGAACGGACATTGGTAATCAGTGGCCAAAATTCTTCCAGATATAAACATGTTTTCATCTACGAGTGGATCCACTGGCCTTAGGCACAGTGATAACTGGACCACAGGTAACTAATTTGTACAAAAAAACTGGCATCACAGTTTTATTGTTCAGAGTGTTTTAAGTTCACATACAGAAATGAGAACCATTTAGGGACACCATAAAAATGATGAGAGACATATAGCAGCTGCTAGGTTTGGAAACCCACAGTAAATATAAATAAATGACACATTCTGAGAGAATAAAAGCACAAGTTTAGTAAAGTGATGAGATAACATAAACCAACGTTTTTATTGTTAAATTCAGTTTTTGTTTCATTGACTTCGATACTGTTACACGCTGAACCTTTAAAGATCAATCACATTTTAAAAGTAATGGTACAACACCCATAAACATGTCAAATCGCCATATTTAGCATGTTCTGGCAGAAACGCCCAAAATGCAGATTCATTCAAGGCAAACATGCAAAACAGTGTATGGTATTTTGGCTGTGTAATAGGTGCAGTCTCTAGCGTGTCCTGTTAGTAGATCAGCTGTGAGTTGTTTTTGCATGTGATGTTTAGTTTGCACGTTTTTAACACACACAAACCTTTGAGGGCTTTAAAGAATAGCCCACTCTCAGGTTATATTTTAATTCATTTTCCATTAGGTTTTTTATGTCACTTAAATGAAAGGAATAGCAGCAACCTAAGTCAATATTTACATACATGTGATTTGTGAAATTGTGGCGCATGCCTGAAAACAAGTCTTCCACAAAAAGCTTTGATATTTTAATAAGATAATTTTAATAAGATTTTGAGAGTTTAAGGAGACAAATTCAAGTCACTACCAATAGTTAACCAGAAAGTTCTGAGAGAAAAGTAAAGAAACTCCAGAAACAAACAAGTAATTGCTTGTCCTGCCTTAGCTGACACACACTCCTCATGAATCTAAGCATAAATATGTAAAGTGGAACACAACTTCTTCAAAATTTTAAAAGAGGATGCTGTCGCTCTGACTCAGCAGTGATGAATTAGTTTAGTGGTGAGACTTCTAGTTGGGCTTAAATCAGTATGCACTCTGAGGCCAGACTCCAGCGCTCGTAATCATGTTTGGAGTCTTACAAAATGCCCAAGATGAAGGCTACAAGGAAACATAGCTCCTGTATAGTTAATGGGTTTCACCAAATGAATTGGCCTCCACAGCATAGTCTAAAAAGCACTCTGCATGTAATCATCCATGCTTCCTTGAAGAGCATACTGTGAGCACCTGTGAGAATATGTGTAGGCTGTTTCTGCATAATTACAGAATTAAATATCGCACTGAACATTTAAAATGCAGAAAGAAAAACTGCAGTGTATGAAGAGTTAGATTCTTGAGTTTTAAGAAACTTTTAAAGCACAGAAAGTGGTGTTTTTCTCTATTTGGAGATAGATTTATTAAACACCATGTGCATTAAAGTTGATAAAAGGAGCAAGTTAAAGCAAGGACGCAAAAGTGTTGCAACTGATTATCAATCTGTTTAGATGTTACATTTTCTGTAAAGCCTTACTGATGTGAACCTTATATGCAGCAATAATTGCTACTTTATGTTTCTGTTGGTCAGTCCTTCACATGAGCTTGGAGAAATTTTAACTTAAGTTTCATTAATACTGAGCAGCTTCTACTACAGAATATTAATGAGCTTCCACATATGAACTGCTTACTTCATGTTCTTCCACTAAGACTGAGTTCAGGACTTCTAGTTAGCAATTACAAAACAGTAATCATTCTTTACTGTAAATTAATGGTGTGTTTTGCGTCATTGTGACCACATGATCAACTTCAGATCAAAGAGATATCCCAACATTCCCCATACTGGACCAAACCATAACACTACGACTGTCATGTTTTATGAATCGCAAAAAGGTGTCTATGCTGGGATGCACTATTTTCCCCTTACCAAAGAAAAATGTTCTCATTGAATATGAAATGTTTCACTTTGGTCTCATGCAACCACAACAATGTTTCTGAAAAATCACCTATCAAATTTGACTACAGAAAGAAACACAACAATATTCTTTCTGGATAGCCCTGCATAGCATTGTTACTCAGCGTTCTCTTGACTCATAAGCTTTACGATTAGCCAATATCAGAGGTCTTTAATCCACACTGTAATAACCCCGGATATCCACCCCACACAGCAGCATCTGACTGAGTTACCAAATGTTTTCTTGTCAGATATAATTAATTTGTCTCACGTCTTCTTGTCTGTAGATTATTGCTGTCATATTCTTCACAAGAGTTGTTGTGGTCGATAAAGGTATGTTTTTATGAAGAGGAAGTGAATTATTCCCACTTTTCTTGCATTAACTGCACTCTTCTTCTCAGATGAGCTTGTGTACCCAACAATTGTGTTCCCATTAATACTGAACAACGCTTAATAATAAGAAGTGACTACTGTAGCTAAGGAACTGATACGGATTAAATCAAAACAAGATCCGAATGTTAGCAGGTGTAAGTTTTGTTTTTGGCTTTTGGTTGTGTATTTTTTTCCCCTACTGTAGAAAAGTCTTTACAGGCCTTGCGATCCTTGGATGATCTTTCTAAAGAAAGGGTAACTGGCTTTGAATTTTCTCCATTTTAAAATAGATTGTCTTAATATGGGTTTGGAAAGTTCAAACTCTTTAAGTATGGGAATTGTCACCATAATTTCACTTTTGAATCCATTGTTAATGCCTTAGATTCCCATCAATTTTCCACTGAGGTATCTAATAGAGGATAATGCTCACAAATAGGGTAAATAACCAATTACTGTGTATTGCATTGATTAGTGTTTGCTGTGAAATTTATTCATATGCATTTGTAACATGATAATATACCGTAAATCTGTGTTAGCTATCAATACAACAGCGCACACAGAAAAATCATGAAAATGACATATTAACAGCCTGTTTGCCTCCATATCTTGGCCAAAGATTAAGGTGAGATTTCCAAAACTGCCTAAATGACTTGAACAAAGCAATAACAATATGATACTCGCATTGATGCCAGCAGTGAAACTCTTTTCACTCTGCTCCTTCCATGGAGGTCAGGGTGTTGGGTCAGCTTCACAGAGAGCACCCCTGGAGCAAGTCTGTGGAGAATCACAGACCCGCTCAAGGGCAGGACAAGAACAGCATGTTCATAATGAGTGCTTAACTGTGTGGTTACAACAGGAGGGCCATCTGTAAATCTCCTCTACTTCAGAATATCTTCAAAAGACATGCAGTACATTAGACAAGCTACTAGATTGTTATTTGAGCTGAACATTAGGAGCACAATGTGAAGTTGTCTTACTCTGTAGAAAATCTTTTTAACTAGTCCTCTATATAGAACAAAAAGAACAATGGGTACTTCTCGACTATTTTTCATTAAGCATATACCTGCCATGTGCCTGGTTTTCTCATATGAGTACCTGCCACCCCTTGGTACTAATTAGTTTCACAAACCTGCAGAAGTAGATCCTGAACAATGTACCTTGTGGCTTATATGTAGTCATCTTTATGTCAAAATTGTAGGCCACTATATTTTTTTCATAAAGCACCTAGTCTATCCCGCCACAGTCATTCACAGCTTGGAATTAAATTCCATTTGACCAGATTACTATAATTATCTACCTCCCGATAAAGGGTGAGCAGAGGATTAAGGTCTGTTTAAAAATAACCACCATCAAATATATATGGACTCAACAAAATGAAAGCAGTCGAGGCAAGGTTTTCTCAGAGGAGTGATTTTGCTTTTTGTCTCACCAATTCGTCCTCCTCCTCTCTTCTGTTCTCTCTGGTTAATCTGCTTTGATTATTCAGCAGTGAATGAATCATGTGTGGTGGGAAACTGTCTTAAAGTCAGAGTAGGGACAATGCAAATGGCAGTCAACCTTTTTAAAAAAGCTACATCAAAACTATAAACAAAGGATGTCATAAAGGTCCAAATCTGTCAGTAGGAAGACAAATTATTACCATGAGACTTATAATTGTTCTGTTAGTGCAAGGCCATTATGTAGGCCTGGGGTTTTATAAATAGTTGCAGCACAAGCATCACCATGAGCCAGAAGTCTAGCTGTGGTTTAGCCACATAAGAGACTGGGTTAGTTTTCCCGTTGCTGATAGCTGAGTGATCAGTGTAGCTAGTGTTGACAGCACACAGTATGAAGTCCATTTTTTCCTGTCATTATGTGTTCATGTTTAAACATCTCAGCTGACATGCTGATAAGCTTTGGTGCTATGTTTGTATCACACACAAAAATGGGTTTCTCCTTGTGATTTTTGTGTGTTTAAAATTCCAATGATTTTTTCTTTAGTCTGTAGATTAACAAAAGAGGAAACTATATTTTTCCTGATCACAGTCGCTGCGAGGCATAGTCAGACATGTAAATTGGGAGCGTCAGAACAATTCCCAGCGGGCAGTTGATGTTCAATTCGATACAGAAATTTCTAGGTTTTTACAAGGATTGCACAATTAATCTACTTGACATGAACATGTTTCCTTTTCTACACTTGAGACTGCACTTCCCCGGAATTACAAAAGATTAAATGGATGCTACCACCTGAGGCAGTTTTCTCCGTCCAAACTGCTGGTTAAGACCATACTGCCCAGCTCTGGCAAGTTTTTAATTCAAAAAAGCCTTAAATAGGAGAATATCGATGCTAATGAAGAAAAATAGGCACAATATAGGCCTTCTTTAGTTTTTGATTTCTGATTTGCTTCAAAACAGGTTTTCCACATTTAATTGAGCTGTACTTCAGAATTAACATACACGACTGTCACATTAATGAAAAAAATTCAAACATAATGATGATCAAATAAAGACATTAGTTTTAAGTTGATCAGGTGTTATATTCAATTTATCCTGCACCTACTTATTACAGTAAAAAAAAGGGGTCCTTGGTCTAAACAGCTTTACACACTTGAAACAGTTAACACTGGTCTACAGTTGTGAGTCAGACATGCTCTGGGATACATTTCTTTTAACATCTAAATAAATATTTATATTTAATCGCACTTACCCTAAGGCAATTCTGTCCAACTAATGTGATGGTGATTATTCTTTATTCCAGATTGCTAGTTTTTATACCCCTGAGGTCAAATTTCTTACTTATTTGACACTGGGGCTGTCACAATCATGAAATTTCACTGGATAATTAATTATCATACGTATAATCATAGTTTACACCTCATTTTTCTTTTCATCTCATGTCTCTTTTTCATCTCACTTCATATTTTTAGCAATAACAAATCCATTGTAGTACTGTCTCTGTTGTATTGGTTTCCTTTTTTTTGTTTGATTTAAAAATACAAAAAGGATGTTAATCAAAATGCATTGAATGGAATATTCAATCAAGTACTTATATGAAATTGGTGGGTCCATTTAACCGGCAGAAAAGGGAAGTAAAATGCAAAATTACTCAAAAATGCTAATGAGATATGACTGATCAAGTTAATTTCATACAGATGAATGGGAAGAATTACGCAAAATGCTCATTGCCATCCAAACATCAGGTTTAAGTCATAGTTGTGACAGGCCAGCTTAATAACAACCTTTGTTGTTGTTTTTTTATACAATGAATTATTCATGATTTTATACAAATATAGACATATGGGGTTATAAGTGATAATTTTAAAGTATAATTTTGTGAAGATTTGCCTGAATATGATTTTGTCCTGAAAATCTTGTTGCCTTGTTTCTCAAGGATAAATCAAATATATTATTTTCAGCAACAGAAAATATCTTAGCTAACCTAAGGGGTTTTTCTATATTACTCCATCCAAGAGATTTGTCTCAATCCATGAAGTAACTTTAGCATTTTCAACATATCATTGCCTTGGAAATGTACTGAACCTCATAACCCATGAGAGAAATATTAACCCAAGCTGATATAGTAGGATTGCTAAAAAATATTAGTTTAGCAAACATCATGCAAACATATTTTTGGTTTTTTGCTTTTTGATGAATTAAAGTCCAATATTCACTACTTGTAATGCATCTCCAGCAGCAAATCTGTCTAGCTGCCAAATCTTGAGCAATGTTGTCAAGATATTCACTGAGTGTGTTTACAGTTTTGTGCTGGGCACCTATAAACTGTGAAATATTACCCTAAAACAGCTGCCAAACATATTTCAAATCCATTTTCCAGGCCAGAAAAACAAAAATATGAGCTGAGAAACGCTGCAATTATCTGCAAGTTCTTCACTGTCAGTAACGTCAATTTCACACAAAAATCCCATCACCTTCATAAACACTCAAGGAACATATTGATACTTGCATGTTACTAATAGAGAGAAATATATCACACATATTTTTTATGTATATCCACAAAAAATAACTGATAAAAGGTATAGCACAAACATAATGAAAAGCAACTGACCCAGATATTCACCTCATTCTCTTCCCTATGCAACCACTACATCCTCTCTCTTGTTTTACCCAAAGTTTTTAGTGAAACTTTGCTTTACCTCTTTTTGTTTTAGCAGCTTTAACTCAACTCAGCTCAGCTTTATTTATATGACAACCACCTAATTAAAAAAAGATTAAAAAAGACATGATACAGCCAACTTGCAACTGGAAGTAATTAAAGGAGCTATACCCGATTTTGGCTAGCGGCTAGTTTAGTGGTACGCTCTTTCTCTGCCAGGTTAATTTTCGGAACGTCCAGACTCCGATCAGCCAGTAATAGCGTTCCCCTAGTGATCTGGAGTCAAGTTACGAAAGTTAAACCGCTTAGCCGAGAAAAAGCGTCATACAAAAGCTAAAAAAAAAATAGCCGCTATTGCTAACTAAGCTAGCCGGACGTGAAATCGGGTATAGTCCCTTTAATAGTAATACTAATTTAATTCAAGGATAAAATTTGATAAATACAAAAAATGTCATATTTAAACGAGGCAAAAATAAGATGGTAAGTTAAAGTTCTTTTTGAATTAGAAAGTTTGAATATTTGGATTAAAAACAGGAAACAGGAAGATGTAGCTTTCACTGGAATGTAGCCTGAAAATGAATGGTGTGTTTCCTCTTCTTGACTCAAAATTCATAAATCTGTTAGCATTCTGAGAACCAGCAGCTCTGTTGAGATGATATGAAAAAACAATATATTTTAAGATGGTATCAGGCAATCAAGGGTTTGGTATGTCATTGAAAGAATTGTTCAGTTCTATTCTAAATCAGGAAGTGTAAACCAGGCAAACATTTCAGTTGAACCTGTCAACACTCTGGCAGCAGTGTTTGGGATCAACTGGGGGATTTTCAGCAAGTTATTTGGGCATTCTGCTAAAATTGCATTAGACAAGCCTAAATGCAATGAATGCATGAGCCTGTATTTCAGCATCGCTTTGGGACAGGATGCTTCAGATCTTAATAATAATGCCAAACCTTAATGCAGCAAAAACAAGCTTTTTTTGACAATGTTTTTTTCAAATGGCTTTTGGGTTGGAGCCCATCCTGTGAGTCATTGGGGAGAACCAGCTTTAGCATGCTGCCAGTCTGTCGCAATGATGACACATATAGACAGGGAATCACATTTACACTTACAGGCACTTAACCAAATCACTTAACTCACTCAATGAATCTAAGTCCATGCCATTTTCTATGTCTGCACACTGCACATCAAAGAGACAATTTTCAACCATTTTACCTCCCCACATTCAGGTGACAACTCTGGATGCTGTGCTTTGAGATTATAATATTATGGAGGAAAAAACTGCAGTTCAATAACAGATAAGCAACAACTACAAAGTTAAACACATAATATACTACAAAATGCTGTTGGCCAGCTAAACTAAACCGTGTATAAATAAGTGTGAGTGACATCTGCAGATCTTCAGCACAGCAAGCTGAAATAATTGCTTAACCCTGCAGAAAATTACACCACCATTCTTTTCTAGGGGGTCATAAATGATCATTGCAAGAAATTTGTTTTAAAAGTATCAAATTCTACTGCCAAAGCCTGTGGCATCGTGCATATATGCAAGATGCCTTCTTGAGTTTGTGCTGTGGTAATAACGCATGCACAGAACTACCACTCTATTTATGCTGAGGTGTCCTTATGGAATGTTTGCTAACAAGATGTGCACACAGACGCCTGGAGGACGATTAAGTTGCAGGATCTGAGGGCAGATAATTTATACACATATCAAAACTAAAACTGCTTTTTAAGGATTTATGGAAAGTTCATACTTTGGTTAAACAATGTTTTTGCCAAGTTGAAAACTGAGTGTAAAGGCTAACCTTTGTATTATTCCGAGACCTCTGGGGAGGCATGATTAAACGGCAGCATTTCACACCACAGAAGTGAACACGCTTCATGAAATTATTCTTGATATCACTTTTAGAGAATAGATTTCTCATCTTAATGAGGTTTTCTTTGTGTGATTAAAAAGGAGAAATGGAAATTTACCTTTAATACTGAAATAATCTAATGAAACAAAATGCATATCCATCCATTTGGTATAAGTACATCATATTAATCGCTACTTAGGGGTGGGAGGGTAGTTAATGGAGCTGGGGTACACTTGGGACAGACTGCTTAGCCATTATAGGCCAAGGCCACACACAGAGACAAACAAACAATTCCTCTCACATTCATCCCTACTGTCAGTTTATCACCAATTAACCTAACACATAAATATTTTCAAATCTGGGGAGGAAACTGTACCCAGAGAACCCTTGCTGGCATTAGAAGAACATCAAACTCCACTCGTAACGGCCTCAGGTAAGATTTGAAGCAACCTCCTTGCTGTGAGGTGACAGTGCTAATGATCACACCGCCCTTCAATCTGACAAATTATATAGCTGAATGAAATTTGCTTTTTTTTCTCCTTTTATTTTTGGCACTTCAAATGCATTTTAGTAATAACATTTAAGCACTTTACTTTGGACTTGGCATTATTACCTTTCTCTTACATAAAGCATATGAATCATACCTGAGCTTTAACAGTGAAAGGAGACAAGAATCTGATAAAGGCAATTGGGTAATATGTTTAACTAATAAATCAGAACCTTTGCGTCAGGAGATATCGTATTTTACTGCAGTTACATACACAGTTTTGTCCCTGAAAGATTCCATGTAATATAGTTTTCCTACATCTGAGGCTGCATATTTGTTGATTTTTTATTTTTTTTATTTATTGAATTAGAAGTCAAGCATTCTGCGCACATATACGTTGTCCCTCCCAGCCTCTCTCTACATCTCTGCAGCTCCACTGCACCTTAATCCTGGAAGCTTTTTCCACTGTCTTTCCTCGAAGCACCTTCTCCCTCACTCTCCTGAGAAGCACTATCTGTCTCCCTCTGTCCTGGAGCCTTTCTCTGTCTCCCTCTCATTCTCTACTCTCATCACTAAATAATTCCTTACAGAAGGAAATCTAATCAAATCTCAGCGAGAGTGAGAAAAGCAGAGATGGGAAGAAATTGTGTGTATGATTCAGATGAGGGAGAAGGGGTGGGGGTAAAGAGGAAAGAATGTGAAGGCAACACTGGCAGTGTGTGAGGGGGTTGTAGAGTGACAGACTTGCAAGTGCATTAGCAGTCAGAGCACTTAGTATGAGGAATCCATTCATTATTCATTAGCTAATTCACCATGTATAGTAATTAAAATGAAGGTCTGCTCTAAAATGGAATGAGCTATGATAGACTGGTTTTCAATGTACAATATCTAAAGGAGCTGTTTTTTATTACTCACATTCTGGAGTTTTAGAAATCAAGTTTAAACTCTGCAAATGGCTTCAGGATGTCCTGTAGTGCAAACAGTAGATGAGGTGAATTCTCTCTCACATGATAAAAGTTCCAAAATAGAAATATGTAAATGTTCAAGATAACCTATAAAAACAAGCTGTCGCTTATTTATTATACGGTGCATGTAGGGACATGACTAATTAGAAACATAAATAAGCATTGTTAGTGTCAAAATATGCATATAATAATCACTGCGAATGTAACTGATTTACATATTTTGATCCGACTTATTTAATTTGTCAACTTCATGAAATACCAGAAAAAAACATGCCACTTAGCTTAGATAGAAAATGTTTATTTAACAGTGGCAACCCTAAAAGACTAAAATAATGTCATGTCAATTAATAGCAAACTAAAGTAGGGCTTGCTGATCTTCCCCTCTTCAGTCTGCGGGGGGAAAGAAGGAGGTGCTTGTTTGAGCTATATTTGAACAACAAAGTTGCTTGTTTTGGCCTTGTTCTGACAGCAGTGGTTGGAGTCAAAATTATCCCACAGTATGTGTGTGTCGGTAATGCGCCTGTTTACAGCAATTAGACTAATTGTTTCTCTGGCAGAAGGATGATCAATGGTGATAACCGCCATCTACTTTTTCTGAATCTTTAATGCCTGGCAGGATACAGACTTGTCACCTTCTGGCAACGATCACTGTTTTGAATTTGAATAGGTTGCATGTGTCAACGAAATGAATTTCTGGAGGAGGGGTTACATTAAATATAAGGGATGTAACGATTCACTCAAGCCACGATGCGACTCGATTCAATTCGATTCTCAATTTTAAGTTCTCGATTTCGATTTTTTTTCCAACAAAATTGACTTTAGTTATTTTACGTCTTTTTCTTATATTTGCCCTTTTCTCCCTTGTTTAAAACTGTGACCTTCTATTGCCTGTTGTACTAACAAAACTTAACTCTGAACAAATAATTATTACAGATAAGGAAATGATCAAAAATCTTTTGATGAACAAAAGAAGCTTTGTTTGTTTTGAACATCATCTGCATTGATATATTACATGTGAATCAATTTTCCTTTTGTCTACATTGATTGCCATTTAAACCAATTTGAATCGATTTAAAATCAATTTTCGATGTATCGTTACATCCCTATTAAATATCCATTAAATATCCTTATTTTGGCTTATTTAATGAAGTGTTTCAGCCTGATCAAGGTTCAAGTTTGAACTGTTTTGGCAAAGCAGCAATTTGGCCTTCATTCATGTACTTGTGATACCTGCTCTAATCAAGCATCATGGAAGAAATGACAGCCATGTCATTTAGCAGTTCTGTTTGGTGGACAAGTGACTCCTGAACACAGCAACTCACGCAATTCAGGAAGTATAAATACCTGAAAATCCTCTTATTGGAGAGGGAGGGGATGGCAGCGGAGCTCAACAAAGGCACAAAATCCAACTCAAAAATCCTTTGACTCCTGAGAGCAGGCATCGTTCAGTTTCTCCACTCTTTGTCTTATTCAAGTTGTATCACTTTTGATTATCTTTCCCTGCATTTTTGTGGGAGTTTAGTCTGTTTTGGTTTAGGTTAGGAAGGCGAAAAAAATCCATATGAATTTCTTTTATCACACAGGATGTCCACTTCCAAATAAAAGCTTATCTGTCTGAAGAGTTTGTGTTTACAACATACTTTGCTCAAATATTACACACCTATCGAGCGCAAATATAAAATGCAACAGGTTATAATTCAGTTTTTCTCCTAACATCAACATTAAGACGGTATTCTGCCTGTAGCTATTTTCTCATGTTAAAAGCTTTGCTTCTCCATCTATATATCACTTTACACATTCATACATCATCTCCTCTAACATCTTCCATCTTCCTTATGTTTCTGTAAACATACCCAGTCACACAGCTGCAATTGCATCTTGTAGCACTTCTTTTTAATCACTGCTGCTGGAAGCAGTTTCAGAAAAACCCCTTACTAATTAGGGTTTAAAAGGTTTAATTGTAGACCAGCACAGACACACCGCACAAGGATGAACATTCACACAACAGAACAGTACAATTCACACACTTACATATGTTCAGGGTTGATCTAATACTGAAGCATTAACCTAGCATTAGGAAACACTTGGTTGGGGTTAATGATAATCATGACATGTATAGCTTGACTTTAACTGCTCTACTCTGACTTTTTGTTCCCAGTTACCTTGGTAACCATCGGTGCAGATTTAACTGCATGTAAAACATTAAATAAGCACAACTGGACCAGGAGGTTTGACACATTTGTTTTCAATGGCAAATTATTGTATCACTTTGTGGCTGTAACCACCAGTGTTACAGAAAGCTTGCTTATTTTTTGCACACCCATGACTTCTTGTCCAGTGTTGGGTGGCATATTGGTCATTATAACTGCTTGTTTAACATCCCACATGTAGTAAGGGCTAGGGCTGTCCAGATCCGATACCAGTATCGGGTATCGGTGCCGATACCAACATAAAAACATGAGTCGGACAGTATCGGCATGTGTTAAAATATGCCAATACAAGGTGATCAAGATTTTCTATCCAGCCCTTTCACCTGACCTGCTTGGTACACACGAGTGTTCTCCCTAGTTCATTTTCTCCTGGGTTTCCTCAGGTTGTTTTTTCTCACAACAGAAATGTGAAATGTGCCGTGTGTTACACAAATTCTTTAAATTTATTTTAAATTAACTCTTTGGTTAATAATTAACGAGTCAGTTTTTCTCACACCTTCTGTTTTGGACTTCATCAGTTACACCTTAAGGTTTTGAGGTGAGGTTTGACACAATATTTTGCTCATAACAAAATGTAAGTATCGGTATTGACTATAAGCCGATACTCAACCCTCTGTATCTATATCGCAAGTGAAAAAGTGGTATCGGGACAGCCCTAGTAAGGGCCCCGGGATTATGCAACAGTTCAACCATAAATTCAGCACCTCATTGAAGAGTGAACTTGTCTCATGCACAGATGGGTGTGCTTGCTTGGGTAAAATAAAGCCTAATACGATATAATGAAGCATTCTGCTTCGGGTAGTGTTTCAGTCCTGTCTTCTAATTAACCAAGCAGCATTTGATGTGTCTGTAAAGAGCAAAAACCACATTAAAACCATACTCATGCCCTCCCAGAAAAATCGCCGTTTACAGTCCCAATCAGGGTGTCTCGAACTAAGATTAAAGTCCTGCATGTGTTTGTGAGGGCATGTGTGGGCATCCAAATGAAAAGCTAGAGTGAATTTCAGGATGTGTTGCCTTATATTGACAATTTACACTGTGAAGAAGTGACTCAAGATAAATCCTGATCACAACTTTTACAGCTACTGTTAAAAGAGTTCACTGCAGCTCCGGTAAAATCGAGAGTTTCAAAGGGTTCAGCTTAGAAAATAATGCTTCTGCTCGCTTCATACCAGCAACAGCAGCTTAAAAGTAGGAAACCTTTTGAACTCTGCATGAGCACCACAAGCTGCACAAAACAATGTAAAGAAAAGGATACATGAACTGCTATCAGAATGCAAGCTAGAAAAATAACAGCATGCTGGCCAAAAGCAGAGAGACTTCTATTGATTTTTCAACAATAAAAAGCACTTACGAATGAAACGGGACATTGAAGAACTGAACAGACTGCTCCCTTTCTTTAGACAAAGCAATGATCACCACCAAAGCTGCCGGCAAAATGAAATAGAGGGGGGAAATTCCCATCCCATTTAGACACACTCAGTGTTTCAAAAACTATTTAGCACCAATATCAGCACTTTGGGCGCAGCAGCGTCTCATGGATCTACACATAAACCATCCGATTCCGCCATCACAGAAATGACGTGCACCATTTTTCATAAAAATCTGAAAAACTGCCAAAACAACCTCTGATAGCTGGTTTTGGAGGTCTGGTGTGTCTGTTTGCACTAAAATGGTCAGTTCTGCTTTTTGGAAATTGCTCTGTTTTGATGATCTCCTGACCTTGATGTGTCTTCTTCTTGTCTGATGACATGACAAAAATCACATACTGTACAGTAAGAGCTCAAGATCTCTGCTGTTAAGCTGGTTAGCAATGTGACTAAATTTGTTATGTTAACTACATCTGGATGTACGTTAATATAACGTACATCCAAAGCACACAGGTGTTATATTAACACACACCCCTTTCATTGTTCACTTTAATTTGTACATAACAGCCTCCACATTTCATATAAATACACTACTTTTATTTTAATGTACAATTTCATTATTTTATTTTTATTCTATTGTTTATATAGTTTTTCAGTCTAAATGTTATATGTTCAGTTTGTTTGTGTTCATACCTTTTTTGTTTCATATTTATATTCATATTTATATTTATGTAGGCACCGTCAAATCACAACAAATTCCTTATAATGAAAATGACTTGGCAATAAATCTCATTCTGATTCTGATTCTGATTCTGATAGTCAGAGAATCTTTAGCCATAATATATAAAATTTCCCATGCATTGCTGTTAAAAAAAACAAAACCCTTATTATATAAAAATTACTGATAGGAAAAAAAATTTGATTGTGTGTATATGTGTTTGTATATATATGGAAGTGAAGGATGATGTTCTTCATTTTTATTAACAAATGTACTATTTTTCTATTTTTTTGTAGCTGTTTCTTATTTTTAGTGCAATAAATTAAATGGATAAATCTTCAACACAAATTCTAAAATTCAGATAAAGAATCTTGAGTTATTCTGCATTTTAAACAGTAAAGATTTTGGGATTTACTCTTTCTGCACCTCTGTGTGAAGATAAAAGTTTAGCTGTTACAAAGCCAACTGCTGGCTTTGTTTGTCTGCACAGTGCTTGAAAATGTGTTGTTCTCTACTACAGAGGAGTAGTTTGCCTCTGACTCTCTTTACTGAATAGAGGACTCCAGGCTCTGATCATCAGTTTGAATTTTGTTTTGGAGAATTTGTGGCAAAGTCCTGCAACTATATGCAGCAGTGTGACTTAAAAATACGCCAGTGAGTTTTAGAGGAAAACTCTTTTATCGATTGAGGATCAAGAATCAAACATTGAGCGTCTGTGTGCATGCGTGTGTATCTCGAGTGAGAGTCAATGTGAGCCATTTGTCATCATGACAGCACAGGTAGGGACACAACTGTGCAGGCCGCCATCTATTTGTGTCTGTTCTGTAAACAGCTCACCTTTAGGATGGTGATTAAAAGGAGCAATCTATTTCAGACTCAAAAGATAAAAAACAGGTTTATATTATCAAAAAGAAACACTTTGTGGGGTGTAAAAATTGCAGGGAAAACTGCACATGTCAAACACTAAAGTGAGACAACAACATAACCCATTAGCCACAATCATGAAGCGCAATGAGTCAAAAATCAAGTCATTAGTCTTCAGACAAGAGTGAAATGATAATAATTATTAGTGCATCCAATCATAGTGCACAGGAAGAGCTACTATTCACTACACTCATGGGTTCCATTTTAATCAGTGAAGATTTTTTTTCCTTCTCAAAAATGATGTGAAATCCATTGAAAGTGATTCTGATGTGTCTGCCACCTAATCGAAGTCCTCATGCTCATCAGATTTATACTTAATTGATAAATGCTTTGGTAATGCAGAATCAAACTTCTGATCTATTTTTTTTTTAAATTGGCTACATGTAAGGATTAAACAAAGAAGAGCTGTGCATTTTATGGTTTTAAGTGTAGAACACCACAGCACATAGCATAAAAAACGTATAATGCTCAGGTCCTCCGTGCTTAATCCTTAATTTATTAAAGAAATAATTAGTTTATACCTCATATCTTTCCCTTTAGGTATAAAAGGGAGATCGGCAATTCCCTTAATTTTGTGTAGATGATTTTTTAAATGAGTCAAATACCGAAGACACAAGACATTTTTTTTTTCTTTCTAGGTAAATTTTTCAGCTGAAGCTTCTGTATATTTTCCATATGCTATCAAAAGTACTGGCCCAAGAACAAAGGATACAGTAGCTTATAAAATGAGGTAGATATGACTAAACTTCTTCTCCAAAATCTGGAAATCATGTTACTTGAATACTTCATATGATCTACCTCTATAATGTGATAAACAAAACTTATAGAATGTCATATATTGCTTCTACTAGAATAATACAATCATCTGATAATGATGCAGCTCTGTACAGTACATAAAAAACAATGGTTTTAAACAGTAAAGCAAGTTCCCAAAATGAACTCTTAAATGAGCGTAGCATGTGCTCCTACATGTCTTTTCACTGAAAACTGAAAAGAAAAAAAAAAATCTAAACTTGCACAAGATCTACAGCTATGATCATTTCTAAACGGATTCATGAGGTGATTTAGTATGTTTCAATAAAGTTATGGATTTTAAATGTAAGTGACAAATGTTTTTTTGTTTTTCTTTTTAGATGTAGCCTATTGCTGCCATACAAATTTGCCAAACTCCTCATGAATATTTGAGTGAAACAAGAGAGATGTTCATATTTTTGCTGAACACCTGATTGTTATTCTTTTGTGAACATATCAATATATTCATATAATCTTTGGTTGGTAATTTCAGCACCTTACCCCTTCAACTAAAAGCTTTAAATAAAGATGTTAAGCTTTGGTGTCATAATGCCCTGACCTGCAATGAATGTAATGTTTTTATTGGCAAAATGGGAAAAATATTCTTGAGCGTACAAAACAATTCACTCAAGGTTTTCTGTCTGCAAGCCATCATTGTTTTTTTTTTGTTGTTTTTTTTTAAACTGCTGTTCACCATTTCCTGTGTTCAAAAATGCCTTTATTCACTTTTTGTTTTTTGTGTAAAACATACTGGCTCGTGCCTCACATCTAAGGGATGAAAGCAACCGGTGCACGGGTGAATAATTGAGGCGAGCAAAAGATGTTGGCTGAAGTCACTGTTGCTCCTCTCTCTCCGTCCTGGTGTAAAAGTGGGTGTTCATCCCTTGAATACAGATGGCATTACACAAGCAATCCTCTAAACGACTGAGACAAGCCAACATGATGGTGTCTGGAATGGCTGCCTTCTATCTGCAGCGCCTTTGTTAATCTCACAGACTGTAGTCTAAGTCTTCACTTAGACTACAGTTCAGGACATTTCATCTAACCTTTTCCTTTCTCTTAGTACTTAAGTAAATGTATTGCATTGGTTTTACTATTAGCTGTGATGTAAGCAAGAAGAGGGCAGAAACCTTTCTTTTGAGGAAACTAGAGAAACTGCTGCTGTATGGAAGTCTGCAGCAAAGAATCAATGCCTAATGGAAAATATTGCTTGAATGCACAATCATCTCAATAAAATTGAATAGTAGTGTCTCTCCTCTCAGTCCTCAGGCCTCCTCCCTTGTGGCTTGGCGGTAGATTGGCCTGAACTTATGACAATTAACCTTGAACACGGTGGGGGAAAGCAGAGGAAGGAGCCA
Organism: Craterocephalus amniculus; assembly: GCA_036024015.1. Taxonomy (NCBI): domain Eukaryota; kingdom Metazoa; phylum Chordata; class Actinopteri; order Atheriniformes; family Atherinidae; genus Craterocephalus; species Craterocephalus amniculus. The sequence continues at coordinate 2,715 of JAVQJG010198307.1, read as the reverse complement.
CAAGATATTCAATAATTAAATTATCCATCCTGTTGCACATATCAAGTCCAGTGCTGCATTCTCAGCATCTGATAGATCAAGTCTTTGCACTGTAAAATCCAATTCACTGCATTATCTCAGCTCACACTTCCAACACTGTTTCTGTGCAGAGAGCTGCATTATGCATTAAAAACTTTAGAGTTTATTAAACCTGAGATGCTAAATTAGGTATGTTATCCATTGTTCCATGGTGTAATCCAGTAAAGGCAGCTGCACAGGCAGTTTACATGTTTGCGTGATTATACTTCACCGTAACTTGAAAGTCGAACTGCAGACTGGTGCAAATTGGTTTAGGACTTATTACATGTTGTTGCAAAGATGGATGGAAACTGCAATACAGACATGAAAGAAAATCAATTCAGCTGGAGCTGCATTTGCATCATATACAATGCAGTAATTGGAGAAGAAAATATCAACAGCTTTGGTATAGAGAAGACTAGAACCAGCATTTGGATCCAGTTGCGCAAAGACATGCATCTTCCAGTTTTAGTATGTTCGAAAATATTTCAATGTGAGAGGCGCAGCCTAGCCAATACCAGGTGAGCTATCAGAGAGAAAAGACTGGAGCGCACGGCTTCAGAGTAGACAAGGCAATATGCGAGGATGTTTTTTATCCAAATACTTATTTTATCCAAAAATCATGAAGGCATCAAGTGTGGGTTCAGCTTGGTTGTAGCTTTTGAGTCATCTGATAAAGTCAAAGGCAAGTAAAATACAGTGTCGGATTATGTATATTGTTTTCACACAATGACTCAGAAATATAAAGTTTAATGATAGTTTTCATAACATCTTAGATTTTCTGTGTTCTTTTACAGCAGAAAAACCTTCCGGATTGTTTGCTCGCTTAGAGACACCGCATGTAGCGCTTTATGAAACCAGTATAAAGAAGATTGGAATAATAAGATTGCAAGAGTTGATTATCTTTGAATCTGTGGTCCCAGTATTGCCAGATAGCCATGAAGCAAGACTACTGAACCCCTTTTTAAATGTTTGTAAAAAAACTGCAGCTCCTGGTCTTGTCATAGTTTTGTCTTTTCTTTATCTACTAGGATGAAACAGAAGGACCATAAAATCCTCCCCATTGCATGAGGGCTCCATTTTTACTCTTACATTCCCAAAAGATGCATTAATAAGTACAAAAAGATTTCTAAGTAAAAGTTTTCTGGATGTAAAAATATTCACTGTATGATGCATTTAAATCAAAATAAGTCATTGAATATATGATGTCCTAAGACTCCGTTCTAACTATACAAGGTTTTATTTACCTTGGGGAGTAGATGGGTTTTGAAAGAGTCAAATGATTCTGGTTTTGAGACAGTTCATAGTTTCTGATCCTTAAATGCAGCTACAGTCCAGTTTTAATGTAAGGACTATCAAATAATGGTGGCTCTGATGAAAGAGAGGTAGCTTTGAAGAGTTTGAGAGTCTGTAAAACCTTCCATCAGATGGATCAGGCAGGGTTGAAGACAAGTCAGCAGGTCCTCTTTCTCTAGTCACTAATTGGTAAAATAATCTCTTAAGCTGCCAAGCTCTTCTTGATTCTTTTTTGCCTTTCTTCCATTTTTAGAAACATTGCAAGTTAGTTGTTAGTAATGGCTTCTTTCATATGACTGGATAAACCTCTCAGTTGTTCCTGATGTGCTTCAGCAAGATTGTGTTGACATTCAGGACAAGGATCCAGTGGATTGCGTGTTCAGAGCTCAAAAAGAAACTGGCTGGCATTTCTCTAGAGAAATGAACTGATTGTGTCGAGTCACTTCCTGAGGAGACTCCAATTTAAACACGAACAAGTTGAGCTTATCAATAATTAATTTCAAATAAGAGTAAACGTCCTAAGATAAAGTATGTGCTGCAAAATCAGGTTTGAATGAGGCTGAAGCAGCCTGAGAAGAACTGTCTTCTGCTTTCATTCATATGATTTACTCAACCTCATGATTTTATTTCTTTAATTGGGTCAATAGGATGTAAAACACATGTAGTCCAACTATCTTTTGCTGCTCAATTGATTTTGTAATTGTTGGAATAATACTGGTCGGACCCTGATCCTTACTCTTGAAAATACCAACTTTCCTCATAAGATGATTTGTGGTTTGGCTGGTTGGCTGACCAAACAGACATCACAGGATATCATTACTGTGAGGACTTTTATTCATTTTCTTTATATTATCTTTTTTTTCCAGCTTATTGAACCCATTTTAGTGGATAATTTCAGCACACTGGTACAGTTGTGATGATTTCCAGTAATTGCATTGAAGCTCATTCATTCAGGTTGTGAAAGTAAAATCATCAAGCGGTGCAAGATAGTGTAAAAAAAAAAAAAATTGGTCTCTATTTGTAATTTTGTGACAGCTGTACAGGTTGTTTACCGTTTTCAAAGTGTGTTACAGCTTCAGGATAAGGCTCTGTGCAGATGTGGCTGTGGCCACCACTTAAAGCGGATCAATGCAAGTCTGGGTATGTTTACCATGCAGTGCGCACCCCAAAGCTGTAGGGGGAGCTCCAGAGCGAGAAACTAGGCGACAGACGAAGAAAGATGTTGTAGACAGAGGCATCTTACGGTTGTCTTGAACAGGCTACGGCTAGTTACCATGGCTTCAAAGGCATCTAGTAAAAGTAATTATCAAAGCAGTATAAAAGCAAATACCGAATCGCAGAGTAAACATGCATATTTGTCCA